>PVIR01004717.1:0-50484 GCA_004026965.1 Petromus typicus
AAAAACTCCAAGGGTTTACAGTATTGATTCTTTAAGTGAAGAGAATTATATGCAAGGAATACAAAGAGGAGTTTTAACATGGCTGTGTGGCTGGTAGCCAGAGTATTTTTCTGTATTCTGGAACTTTAAGGAAAATCAGGTGTCCTCAAAGCATGGGAGGCAGTATTAGGTTACACTGGGAGGAGTCACTGAGACTGAACATTGTTTAGAGACTATAGCATTGCGGTTGGCTTTGTGCATTCTCTGGAACAAAAACCAAACATCACACCTCCTAAAGGTCCAGATCCATTCATGTGGCATGTATTGCTGCTACGTACAAAGCCATCAACCCTCGCAGCACAGCTGAGTGACAGCGCTATTGCCAGGATGTACAATTTATAGTTCTGCTTGCACAGCAGCAATTGGATAGCTGAAGGTTTCTTGGGGCAGCGGGTGGAAACACCAGGATCAAATCAATATGCAGTGTGGCTGGCTTTCCTTTTTGTCCCAAAGGACTAGGTGAGCTGAGCATTGGCTCCTGTTCCATAATAAGTCCTGGCCCAGGGATTCAGCTCAGTAGTTTGGGCGCCTGCCTAACAAGCACAAGGGCCCGTGTGTTCAGTCCCCAGGAACCACATACCACAATGCCAGGCGTAGTGACTCAACGCACACCAGCAATCAATACCACACACCACAGTGCTAGGCATGGTGGCTCATGCCTGTAATCCCAGCACTCGGGAGGCATAGGCAGGAGGATTGCTGTGAGGATTGCCTGGGCTACACAGTGTTCTCAGGGCCAGCCTGAACTACAAAGCAAAATTCGTCTCAAAAAAAAAAAAAAAAAGCCAGAATTCCAGTAACCCTTCCCTCTTAATGATATGTAGAGTCCTAAGCATAGTCAGCAACTTTAGAACTTGATTTGGACAGAGACAAGAATGGCTGCTGAGCCCTAGGCTGGGTGGGGGAAGCTGTCCTTGGACAGCTTCCAGATTTCCAAAGATTTCTTTTAAACTTTATGTTGTGTTTAAGCTCAGAACAGTCTGAGCCTTCAATTTGCTACAAAACAGTGGAATCAACTTTCCATGCAGCATTTTCAGAAAAGGTTCAGACGGAAGCCCCAAAGGGCAGAAAAACATAGGAAAATTGCATTTTCCATTTTATTTTGGAAAAAAAAATGTTTTTATTCTCCAAGATAGTAAAATAGGTTATATTTAAAAACTAATATTTAAGCTTCAACTTTCAAGTGAGATTTACTGCAACTCTTTCTGCATAAAAGGTTCTGAACGAGGGAATGGAAGCTGGAACTGGAATCTATCCAGCCTCTGAACGAGGACATTCTGACCAGTCTTGTCTGCCAGGGTCAGATCCTCCAGAAAGATCAGGAGGAAGTGACACCCAGAAGCCAGGGAGGAGTAGTCAGCATTGCCCTGGCCCCCAAGGAAAACCACTTTGTGTTTAGGACTTGCCTTAAACTCCTCAGTCCTTGCCGTGGGTCTTCAGTGTGCTGGACAAGGTTGCACATGTGGGTAGTCTACAGCTACTATTCTGGGACTCCCCAAAGGAAGCCATGAAGTCAAGTTGGGGAGGGCTTGGTTGGTAGTGTTGTGACTCTGTGTTTGGCGACCATCAGATACACTTCCGCTTTATAACCTAATACCTAACCCTTTGAAGTGGTAACAGAAAGAATCACCTACTATTGCTTTGTTCTCAAGATTTTTGGTACCTTAACAAAGGGGGCTGAAACTCAAACATTCCTATCTAATAGCTGAGATGAAGCCTAAGATCACAACCCATTTTGATGGTAGAAATACAAAAACCCAAGATGGTTCCCTCAGTGACACCTACCTTCCAGTAGCGAAAACCGTCAAACCCACGGTGATTTTACGTTTGGCATAGTAACTCTCCAGAAACGCTGTGTTGTAGGTGTCTTCCCACACCACTGGCGCCTGCCATGGAGTCACCGTCATAACCTCCGGGCGTTTCCTGATGGTAAACACACAGAGTCAGGTACCTGTGTGGGCGGGGCAGACTGTCCAAGAAAAAAATGGGCCAGGGAGGATCCGTGGTGACCATTCTCAAATCGCCACTGTCACTTAATCCCTTATACACGAACAGGAGGCGTGACCTCGGCAGGGGCAGCGTTTGGCCCCGGTCGAGTCCATCCCAGGGGCCTTAGAGACTTTTCATACACATTTCATTCCTTCTTCCCTCATTTCCTGCTTGCTTTGTTCTTCTCCCCCTTCTAAATCCCTGTCCCTTTCTCCCAGCTGGCCACGCTGCCAGTGTTATCTCTGGGCGGCTCTTTATCCCTGCGGGTGTCATCTGAGCCTGAGAAGACCCTAATCCTTGATTTAGAGGTTAAGAGAATGACGTTAGAAGTGTGAGAGAGAAAAAGCTGTTTGAATTGCCTTCGGCCGGAAAGGGATTTCTGGGTATTAGGCCTTGGTGCCTCTTTACTAGGAACATAATGGAATGAGAGAGGGGTAGGTTTTTCTGCACTCAGAAAGCTTCAGAGGGACTTGGCAAAGCCAGCAAAAACAAAGGAAACAGCGTAAGAGTAGGGACAAAGCATGAAACGGTGCAGGATAAACACAGAAAGGACAGAGTGGCAGCGTGGCGCTGGGGGATGGGGCAGGAAGGGCGGTGGAAAAGGGTTCACATTCCCACCGCTCAGGGAGTGGCTGTGACTCCTGCCTGGCAGTGTGGGCTGGCACACAGTGAGAATCCGGCTCCAGTACTGGCTCAGCTGCAGCCTGGTACTTGTGCGAGTAGTACCCTACAAGTGCCCAGTGCATGAGGGCACAGCTACTTTCGCTTTAATCAGTAATAACAGAAGCTGCCGTAGTCTTGGCAGTGATCTGTGCCAGACTCCCATTTTCTCCTTTATTGCCACAGTCCTGCAATGCATTGCTTGCATGGTCTAGGTGAGAAAAGCAAGGCTCAGACAAGCTTATAAACCCATCTAGGTCACTGGTGATGGTACCTGACATCTACTGAGCCCTTCTTGTTAAGAACAGACATTACGTGAAGGATACAGTGATTCTGACTCATTTTACCAATGAGGAAAGTGGAGCCCAGAGAGGTCCAGTAATTCGCTCAAAGTCACACAGCTACTAACAGGCAAAGTTGGGATTTGGACTGAGATAGTTTGACTCCAGTGCTCTGAGCCACTCTGTACAATGCTCTTCATATGGACATTTACTTATTCTGTCGACTGGGTTTGTCCTGATATAAAAAGCACTAGCATTTTTAGTCTGCTGCTTCAGCATTCTCTTCCGTGCAGACTGAGATGTGATGAGTTTTTGTGCCGGTGACTTGCAGGATCCAGCCTGGCCTTCAGCCTGACTGTGGGAAAGCTCTGCTTTGCTGAGGCACTGGCATAATTTTATGAAACCCCAGCTATGAGAGAGTGGGGGACATTTCTTTTTAATTAAAAGAACTGTATTAGATATTTGCAATACATGACGATTATACTACACTAACTTGGGAGTTCTCACACGGTGACAGCACATCTTAACCTTTCTCTTTCCCTTCTGGGGGACAATCTTGTTGGCCTTTCTCTGATAGCTTTGGTAGGGTTGAACATAGTCAACAGGGCCACCATGACTTTTGTCCCAGGGGTGCCATTTAGTCCTGTAAAACCCCTAGCTCTGTTTGAATGACAGGATTTCAGACCAACCTAAAGAAAGGAAGGAAAAAAGCAATAGAAAGAAAAAAATAACCCTACAGCAAATCTTTATAAACGATGTTTCTAAACCTAAACTGTCCCCTGTTCTGTTACCTTATTCATTGCAGTATTAGTTAAGTATCTTTTTATTAGTTCAAGCCTAAGTCTTGGGTATGATCCAAGCATTTGGTAACCAATATATTACTTATTTAAAATGAAGTAGGGGCCAGGGATTTAGCTCAGTGGTTCCAGCGCCTGTCTTGCAAGTGCAAGGACCGGGTTTGATCCCTGTAACCACATACAATAGTGGGCGTGGAGACTCACGCCCAGCAGCAACCAGTACCACATACCACAGTGCTGGGCGTGGTGGCTCACGCTTGTAATCCCAGCACTTGGGAGGCAGAGACAGGAGGATTGCTGTGATGTGAGTTGGAGGCTGAGCTCAGGGCCAACCTGAACTACAAAGCGAGACCCTGTTTCAAAAAATAAAATAAAATAAAATGAGGTAATGCCGGGCATGGTGGCTCACCTCATAATCCTAGCCCTCAGGAGGCAGAGGCAGGAGGATTGTTGTAAATTCGAGGCTAGCCTGGGCTACATAGTGAGTTCAGGGCCAGCCTGAACACAAGGCAAGACCCTGTCTCAAAAATAAAATAACAAAATAAAATAAAATGGGGTAGAGACACTTGTTTACTGTTGTGCATTGGGGCTAAGTGCTACCTTCCATTCCCTCATTCAGTCTCCACAACCATCTCACGAATGCCATCATTGCCTCATCCTATAAATAAGCAAGGCTCAAAGGAAAGGGAGATTTTTGCTGTTGAATCACACGAGGGCTGGTCTGGACCTAACCACTGGATCTCCCCAGGACAGCCTCGTGGTCCATATGGGTGCTGCCTCCCTACTCCTCAGCTTTGGGACCCCTCATCCACCTCCTCTAGAAAGCCTGAGTCGGAAAGCCAGTGTCCGCTTCAATTACTTGGTTAGGAAGGATTCCTTCAAGCAAGAAGAAAAAGTAGCAATATTAAACATTAATGTTTAATTAAAGTGAAAATGTCCTATTTCCCAGCTGTTAATTATTCAGTTCCACTGACCATGCCAGCATTTCAGAGACCCTGACCAAGAAGACAGACACGAGACTCGAAGGCAGGCTGTGGGGGGGAGGGGTGAAGAATGAGTGGCAGGTCGGCTTCCTGGATGGATGTCTGCGTCAGCAAGAGCCCAAGGAGGAGTGACCAAAGGTAGCTCACACATGCGCACGAGCTCACCCTCGGCCATGACCAAGATCACACAGATGGGGGTGAAGATGAGAGAAAAGTGCTAGGAAAGAGCTCCTAACAGGCCTCCCTCCCTGACGGGCACTGAGTGTGCACAGCTCCACCAGTGTGAGCCAAGAGCTTCTGGAAACATAAGGGCTTCTGTAACCACAGCACATATGCCCCTGGGTTATAGGTAGCTCTCTCATTTTATGTCTTTATGGGTATATTTTGGCATTCAAAGGCAGAGGAAACAGTAAACTTCTATGAATCACGAGGTAGATTAAAAAAAAAGTTTGGAATGTACACCACTCATCAGACAACAGGCTTGACAGTGATCCAGCAAAGAGCTGATGGCAGCATGAACAGGGGCAGGGGCTACATGAAGGACACCGGCTGGTGACAGCCTGTGGCCACGGCGTGTCTGTCCTCTCTGTTCCTGTCACGGCACAGGTGCTGTCGTGAGGCTGCCCCATCCTCCTTAGAGGGGCACTTGCTACACAACGCTGGCTCACCTTGTCTGCCTGTCCTTAGGAGTCTTAGTCTAAGGGCTTATTAAAGCAATGATGCTTTTATCTTCTTAATTTCTAGGAGTGGTTTTGCATTTTACACTTGGCCACTCTGTTGTCCAGCTCACTGGAAGACACACAGGAGGTCAGGATTCTCACCCATCCAACTGGTGTGGATCTTCAACCCTTAAACTATAAGTAAACTTGCCAGGATATTTTCAACCCTTCCAGAGCCCAACGCCAAGATCCGCCACACAGGATTACACACAACTCTCTCCTGACCCTCCTCCTCCTCCTGCTACCGCTCCTCCTGCCCCTGTAAGTGTTTTCTTCTTCTATCAGCTCCTTAGAGGCAGGTGTCAGCCTCTGCCTGGATGGCCTCATCAGACCCACAGGATGTGATCCCGCTGCCACCTGTGCTCTGGTGGCCTCATCCCATGCCCCAGCTCATTCCTTCTGCCAAGCTTATGAGCAGCCTGGGACTCCCTAGATGCCCAGAAGCGGCAAATCCCTGAGCACTGCTCCCGGAGCGCATCACCTGCTCCAAACCCCACACCCGTGTTTTCCTCTCACGTCCCTTTCTGGTCTGCAATCTCTCAAGGCTTACTGTGGACAGTTTGGATCCACCTTGTGCCCAAACTTCAATCTTTGCATCAGGAGATCATACCTCCTTACCAATCTTGGCAAACACTAGCTGCCCCTATGAGACAATGCACGACAGTAATTCTTCCTCTTCCCCTTTCTCTTTTTCCTTTCATGTGCTGGGAATTAAACCCAGGCCCTCAAGCATGCTAAGCACATATTCTACCACTGAGGTACACCCCCTGCCCCAGGACCATGAATGTCTTAAATATAACCATATGCACTGATTTTTTCCCATCTCCTCTGTTGAATGCAATGCCTAGCAGTTTTTAGGACATGACTCATAAGAAATATATTTTATATATCACAACAAAATACATGCACATACTACAGAAACAAAAATTCTGTGTGTGATACTTATCTTTACTGTGTGTGATACCCTTCAATGGTCTCTATTTCAACTTTTTTTTTTTTTTTTTTTTTTTAGGGTTTTTGAGACAGGGTCTCGCTTTGTAGTTCAGGCTGGCCCCGAGCTCAGCCTCAAACTCACATCACAGTAATCCTCCTGCCTCTGCCTCCCGAGTGCTGGGATGACAGGCATGAGCCACCACGCCCGATTGGTATGTGGTACTGGTTGCTGCTAGGCATGAGTCTCCACACCCAGTATTGTATGTGGTTACCGGGGAATCGAACCCAGGCCCCTGCGCTTGCAAGACAGGCGCCGGAACCACTGAGCTAACTCCCCGGCCCTCTATTTCAACTTTTTTAAAGACTAGCTTGACAAAAAACAAAACAAAACAAAAAAAACCCCTAGTTTTTAAACACATGAATGGGTACTGACCAGCACATTGGAATACACCAGTTAACATATAATGAATTTTGACTAACACTTGTATACCTGCTTAACAGATGAATTCATGACCTCATAACATTTTTTAAATCATCATTCCCATTTTACAGATGAGTCACCTGAATTTGGGACAGAACTGTCATGCTCCTACCCCAGATCTTGCAGCTTTCTGCCTCACTCTGTGGCCTATCAGATTCCTTCTTAGCCAAAATATTTTGTGTAACCTGCTACCACTGACCAATTATTATCAGGATGACTGCTCTGCTCAGTCCGCTTGGTACTGAGTGTCCAGATCTCAGTTTCTTACCCAAAGTTCATTGTTAGAGGTCTAGTATGTGCTAAGACTCCTCCCCTAGTCCAATCGGGACCAGCATGGGATTTAACTCAGTGGTTCCAATGCCTGCTTTGCAAGTGCCAGGTCCCAAGTTTGATCCCTGATACAAAAAACAACAACAACAAAAATAGACCATTCTAATCAAGAATGTTCTCTGTCACAGTCAGGAAGTCTCGACTGCCTCATCTCCCGCTGAGCTGTGGATTTACTGCCAGAGAGCAATGATTTTTTCGTACGTTGGATCAAACCAGGCTGATAGCTGAAGCTCTTCGTTGGTCTCCTCTATGCTGACTTCTTCTTCTTGATAATTGTGGATCCTAAGCACAAAAGGAAAGCAAGGCAGGTGAGGTGAGGAGGGCCATCTACGGGGCGACATAGGGGGACTGTCTCGTGGAACGAGGAGGATGAGCCTCGATGCGTGGGCCGGAGAAAGGCTCCCAACACTGCGCACTTACTCGTTAGGACACGCTTTGAATGAAAAGGGCTGTACCTCCCTTTCTGACCACCCATTCAAGGCAGCAGCTGAATGAGCCAGGGATCCTGAGCTCATGTGAGGGATTGGGAGCCTTGGGAAAACATTGCTGCATCTCATGCCTGGAAAGAGGTGGAAAACCCACCTTAAATGCCCACCTCCCACCCACAAGTGTTTCTCATCTGATTTCAGTAAGCAAGAATGAGGCAGGAATGAGGCAGGAATGTGAAGCCTGGCAGCTGCATTCCTTGACAGCCCGGGGCGGATGGACTGACAGACAACGCCCTCCAATCGCCTTACCCATCCTCAAGCGAGCTCAGAAACCACCAGCCCTTCCGACTGCTGATGTTACCGCTTTCTGGGTTTCTAGGAAATGGAAAAGAATAAGAACAGTTTTATAAAATGAGGGATCACCCAACTTGGGGGATTTCCCACACTTTTTTCTTAATGGCAAGTGTTACTATTTAAGAAGTTCGTTTTAAGTTGCCAATTCATAAAACAGACAGAAGTGAAACCTTCTTATCAAGTGGGAGAAGACAGACATGCAGGTCCTCGGCCTCCCATTGCTTAAGCCCTGGCCCTCCACCCCTGCTCGGCTAGTCCAAGCGCCCCAACAGGAAGAGAGGCGAAAAGGGGGCGGGGGCAGCATTAGACGTAAACCAATCCTAAATTGGCAGTGACTAGCTGTGTGACTGGGAGAGAACTCCTTCTCTCTCTGAATTTGCACTTTTGCCTCCCACAGGTGTAGTTAATAATAATGACAAATCTACTAAGAAGGTAATTTACTGTAACAAGTGACAGCCTTAAGGAAAAACGAATGGGAATTTCCAAAAATTATCTCTTTGCAAAACTAAGACAATTTAATTTGTTCCAAGGGTCAGCCTGAGAAAAATTCTGGTTGTCCAAAGGTCAGCAGTAGTTTCAGGAAATCTGGGGGCAGCTGAACAAAAAAGTCCAGGAAGTTAGAATCAGAAGTCACCCTAGCTATTCCCTGGAGAAATTTTCCATATCAATGGTGACCTTCTGGGTAGAAAGAGGAGGAAGCCCAGTATTAGCACTCAGCTGGACAGAGAAGGAGGCAGGTAATTGTAGATAAGAAGCCTTAATATCAATATTGTGAATTTCATCTACTTGTAGGATGGATTTGAGATGGGTTACAATACAAAGACACAATTGCAATACGCAAAGAAATAACACAAGAATAAAAAATATAGAAGGCAACAGAAAACAAGCATTAACGAAGCCAGTCAGATCTGTATTTTTCCATGACATTGGTCATCCCAAATAAAAATTATGCCGTTATGCATTTTACAGCTGCAATATTGGATTATGATGCTTGAACAAAAAGTGCCGAGGTTCCCAGGTTATAATACCAAAGGGAAAATTACATCAGATACAAAAATGGTGCAAGTAGAAATACGAATAATAGTTTGCTCTGAGCTTCCTAGCAACCAAGGTAAAGAGGGAAAAATTAAGGTTTACATAGTTCTCATTTTCTTTCTTTTTTTTTGAGACAGGGTCTTGCTTTTTGTAGTTCAGGCTGGCCCTGAGCTCATCCTCAAAGTTATAGTAATCCTCTTGCCTCTGCCTCCCAAGTGCTGGGATTACAGGAGTGAGCTACCACACCCAGCACTGTGGTATGTGGTACTGATTGCTGGTGGACATGAGTCTCCATGCCCAGCACTGTTGTATGTGGTTACTGGGGATTAAACCTGGGACCTTGCACTTGCAAGACAGGCACCAGATCCACTAAGCTAAATCCCCGGCCCTATAGTTCTCATTTTCTTTAAAAAGCAAAAAGGAAGTGATACATTTAAAATTAATAATACATATTAATTGTTTACTAAACTTGAAATCTTTCTCTCTTTCTTTCTTTCATAGTGGGAGCTTATGCCTGCTAGGCAGGCACTGTGCCACTGAGCTAAATCCAAATTTTTTTTTTTTTTTTTTTTTGAGACAGGGTCTCGCTTTGTAGTTCAGGCTGGCCCTGAGCTCAGCCTCAAACTCACATCACAGCAATCCTCCTGCCTCTGCCTCCCAAATGCTGGGATGACAGGCATGAGCCACCACGCCTGGCACTGTGGTAGGTGGTACTGGTTGCTGCTGGCGTGAGTCTCCACGCCCAGTATTGTTATGTGGTTACCGGGGGATCGAACCTGGGTCCTTGCGCTTGCAAAACAGGCACCAGAACCACTGAGCTATATCCCCGGGCCCCCAATTTTTTTTTTTGATTCTTATTCTCAGAGCCATTTCTTTCATGATTCTTTAGACAATACATACAGGGCAGAATAATGGAAAACATTCCCAGATTCATTTTTATCAGGAGGACAGGACAATTCCACAAATTGTGTCACTTACAGAGACCCCTGCTAAGACTCAAAGGCAAAGCACAGCTCATGGCCCTCTAAGGACAAGCTAGTCTCATGGGTGGAAGAATGGGCCACATTTCCGGATCTGTAGGAACTTGTCCCCTCCACATTTCCCTCCAGCTTTGGTCTGACACTCATATCTGGCTGGTGCGTGACAGCAGATTTGGGAGATATCAATAGTATTTTAAGAGTTCAAAGCACTTACTTTGAAGGATATAACCACAAGAAAGAGCCTTCTGAGCTAAAAGCAAACAAGAAATAAAACATAGCATGTTACTTGGAATTCTGACAAAGATGCTTTCAAAATCATTATCGCTGAGCCCAGGGCGAGCTGGGTCTGGGTTTTGATTCCTCTGAACTCACTACCTTCCTTACAGTCAGACCAACAGAAAAGGATAATGCAAGTTTCTACCTATAGTTGGCTCAGGCTCTCCAAGGAAAGAAAGTATCTGGAGGACCCCGAATTGTGGGATATTTTTTCATTACAGTGGACCCTCGAGTTACAACTGGCCTGACACATAAACAACTTGGGTTACAACTGGGATTTTAGTTTTAACTTTGACCAAAATTTTGGGTTACAACCTGAAAGCTGGTCACTTGTGCTTCCAGATGATCTCAGCTACAGATTTAACTCTAAAGAGTTCTGAAAAGAATTTTATAACATCCCTTTTTGTGTAGGGGTAAGTGAGAAATCCTGGGCCAGTGTCAGTCAAAGGAAACTGAGAATTACCTATGCACAGGAGACAGACTTTGAAGATTGTGGAGAAGAACCTGAGCTTTCAATTGACCAACCTGAGTTACAACCAGGCCTTGGGAATGAAATGAGTTTGTAAGTCCAGGGTCCACTGTATTTTATTTTATTAGTATACATTTTTAGTACATCATGAACACATTCATGGTGGGTAGTTGATACATGTATATGATATATTTTTATTTCTTTCTGTACCCTTCCCCATCTCTTAATCCCTTTTCCATTTGCCATTGATCTATCTCCCTATTTTCTATTGTCTATCTTGCCAAAAATATAGCTGAAGAGAACCTCTTTTGCAAATGGTGCTGGGAAAACTGGCTGTCTATGTGCAAAAGATTGAATCTAGACCCATATTTGTAACCATGTACTAAACTAAATTCAGAATGGCTCAATGACCTAAATCTTTTTTTTTTTTTTTTGAGACAGGGTCTCGCTTTGTAGTTCAGGGTGGCCCTGAGCTCAGCCTCCAACTCACATCACAGCAATCCTCCTGCCTCTGCCTCCCAAGTGCTGGGATTACGGGCATGGGACTCCTGGCACTGTGGTATGTGGTACTGATTGCTGCTGGGCAGGAGTCTCCACACCCAGTATTGTATGCGGTTAACCAGGGATCGAACCCGGGTCCTTGCACTTGCAAGACAGGCGACGGAACCACTGACCTAAATCCCCAGCCCACAAAGACCTAAATCTTAAAACACAAGCACTTAACCTGCTGGAAAATGAGGTAGGTAAAACTCTCAGGGACATAGGTATAGGTAGGCAAGGATTTTTTTTAAATGGAACCTCAATTGCACTACAAATTACACCAGAAAGAACAAATGGAATTATGTCAAATTAAAAAGCTTCTGTGCAGTAAGAGAAATAACCAAAAGAATGAAGAGACAATCTCAAAATGGGTAAGAAGTTTTACCATTTACCCATCAGATAGCAGAATAATATATAGAAATATATAAAGGGTTTTTGTTTCTTTTAAAAAAGGCATCTATCCTCCATTGTAGAGGGTTTTAAGGAGTGACAGAGGCTTCCCAGGTGAGAACAGAGTAGGCAGGACTTACTCAGAGCCTGGTGATAGAGAGGGACGAGGGGCAATACCAGGGATGGCCTCACGGCCCTTCATCTATAAATTAACTTCTCCCAGAAACCAGGGAAGCAAGTGAAAAGCCTCATGCTGTACCCAGTTCAGGGCCTTCTGCAGAGCTGTTGCCAAAGGCATGACTTTAACTAACAGAGGCAGAGACGTCTGCAAGGCTGGACCAGTGACTAGGACCTCTCTCATGGATCACCTCTATTCAATCACTCAACAAATAGTTGCTGGTGAAATACGCACACATGCTCACGTAAATATCACATTGTTTCTCTGGTGTGAGAAACTGAAACTGTAAATGAGAACCAAAATGTATAACAGATATTGTGAAACAGAAAATGTTCAAATGGTTGAAGGATCTAGGAAGGGAGAAAAGGGGAAAAATGGAAGGGAAAGAAAAAAATGAGAAAAGAAGGAAAGATGGAAACAAAGTTTTTGTAAATAAGGAAGGGGAAAGAGGGCTGCAAAGGGTAGGGGGATGGGAAAACATAAGAGCCAAGATACATCATATACAGGTACAAAGTCCCTGTGATGAATGTGATCATTCATTATTTTATACCTAAAGTATACCAATTAATTTAAGTAATTAAAAACAAAATAACAAATACTTACTGGTCATGTGGTAAGCTCAGCCAAGGGCTGAGGATACCCTGTTGGCCAAGACAGATACAGCCTTCATCCTTGTGGAGCATATAACGTAGTGAGGAAGGCAGACTTGGATCAGACAGCCACACAGCTGACCACATGACTTCACAGTCCAAGAAGCACCAGAGAAAAAGCACAAGCAAGCACATGCACTTAAGAATAGAGCCACCAGGAAGACCCAGAAGGCCCCCTGGAGGAGGGGCTGATGTTTCAGCTGAGTTCTGAAAGATACAGAATTCAGCAGGTGAAGAGAAGGTGGAAAAGTATTACAGAAGAAAGAATATGCAGAAGCTCTGAGGTAGGAAGGAAGGAAAGAGCCTGAGAGGGATTTGACCCGGAAGAGTTTTGAGCAGGGCACAGACAGCATCTCGTGCGCATCTGGAAAAGGTCAGTCAGTGTGGAACAAGCTACAGGGAATGAAGAATCAGTGCGGAGAGGGGTTCGGCAGGGGTCCAGGCAGCCAGGGATCGTGATGACACCTTACTGACTTGAGTGACAGTTTGAGGGTGAAGGTGACAAGACTTGTCATCCACTCTACTGTGCAGAAACACTCTGCCTGAGTTCTAAGCTTTACGTAGCCTGTTTCCCCTCCCAACAAATGAAAATGAGTAATAGTTTCAGAATGCAAAAGCTCAAAAGTTCTTAGTTCCCAAATTAGCTTATCGACTGATATTATTCCTAACAGAACAATCATCCAGGGACTGTTCTAGGCAGTTCACATATACAAGTACATAAAATTCTCTTATTAACAAAGTGAATTCTTTTCTTATATTCATTCTACAGATGTGGAAACTGAGGCATGAGGCCATTAAGTAATGTTCCTAAGGCCAGAAAAGAATCCTTATTTGAATATGGGGAATCTGGATCCACAACCTGCAAAAAGGCAAGTGGAAAGTAGGGAGAGAAGCTACTGATCCCCACACTCGACACCTGTCCTGGCATTCCAGGGTTCCCTTATAATTTGGGTTCCTTTATAATCTCTCACCAATTTGTTGCAGCTCTTTTAACAGTCTCCTTCTTATTTCTTCCTGTTCCCTCCCAGTCTTGACATCATGATGACCATAGAAAAGTCCACACTAGATTGGCATTTCAATGTGTATTCATCCCTCAGGGCAGAGCTCAAAAGCTACCCAGCCTACATCTTCCTTGACATGAGCCAGCACAGTGCCTACCAAAGACTAGATGCTCAATAAATATCTATGGGTGAATGCAAAAAAAATGAATCTTCCTCCAGGCCAGAGAATCTTGCCTTCTTCAATTCTCATGACCCTCTACTCTTCCTGACCCCCTTTATCTATTTTGCATTATTGGTTATTTATAGGGACACCTTATCACCCCATCTAGATCATAAAGCCCTGGGGGGAGGAATTGTACTTGGCCCTCATTGCATCCCTCAAGGAATTCAGCAAGACAAGGACCTCCAGAGAGGGTCTGGGACAAACAGTCAGGAGACTGAAATATTGGTTAGAACATAGAAGTTCACTGATAAGTCACTTCACCAATTTGGTCTCAATTCTGTCGCTCAATTTGGCTAAAAGGAAGGTTTCTTAGTGGGTAAGAGAATGAGCTACAGTCAGAGAGCCGGAGTCCTAACTCTTCTTACAGTGGGGTCTTGGACCTTCATGTTTAACACTTTGGGGACTCAGGGCACCCACTCTACAGGCTGTTGTATGAGGTAGTGCATGGCACGGTTCCTGACATGTGCGAACAAACATTCAGTAACTGGTCAATACTATTGTCAGAACCCCATCACCATCACTGTCATTTCATTCCAACTTTTAGTTTCCTGTGACTCTAAATCTTAAGAATTTTTTTCCAATCATCCTTAACTCAGACTCTGTTCTGGATGACGTTCTTTCAGGGCGCTTTCCTGACATCTGAGCTTCCATTTCCTAATTGGTGGGTGTGTTTCATTTAGTTACTTTTCAATCTTTCTGAGCTTAATGCTGCCTCATTCTATCAGTTCAGAGTCCTCAGCTCACCTCGGGCCATCACACAACCACTTCATAAAGTGGCAAAGATCTAGCCTCTTAAAAGCCTTTTACAAACCACCAAATGGACTCTGTGAATCAGAGAACGAGGTGGAGAGTCCAGCTGCTGAACGATGGCCCCGAAGAGGAGCCAGAACCTGCGTGGGTCACCTGCAGACAGAGCGAGCCTGAGACCCCAAGTCATCCTCTTTCTGAGAGGCCGACGTGAGTATGCTCAGGTGAGTCTTTGACTCTCATATTTTCATGTTACAAACCACTCAAAATATGAAAGTACAACTTGAGCTACAATTTAGAGCACGCAAGCTAGGCAATCAAGTTTTCAGATTCAGAATGTGGTGGTGACTCCCACAGGTATGCCCGCTCCAGGTAGGAACCCTAAAGGACACCGGTTCATCTGTTGGACTCTTTCAACTGTTGTGTTCTTTATTTGCCTAAATTCCCTCTTTTGTTTTGCCCTCTGGAGAAAAAGACAGTGGTGACGACTGTTACGGAGTGAATGTCTGTGTCCCACCCCCCTCAAGTTCATGTGTGTAAGCTCTGTCCCCACGGCACCTGGAGATACGACCTTTGGTAGGTGATTAGATTTAGATGAGGTTATATGGACAAAGCCCCTGTGAAAAAAGAGGTGTCCTCGGAAAGGGAAGAAAAGACGATAGCTCAGTTATTGTTCATCATGTGTAGATACAGGGAGAAAGTGGCCATCTGCAAGCCAGGAATAGAGTGCTCATCTGGGAACTAACCAGGCAGCACCTTGATCCTGGACTCTGCAGCCTCTAGATTGGGAGGAATACATTCCTGTTGTTAACGCCATCCATGTATATTGTATGTTGGTACAGCGGCTTAGGTTAAGATGACAGTGATGGAGATGATGATGACGATGGCATTTTGCATCATTGTCTATGAACTCTGACCTGCTATTCTACTCAATAATTTATTTTATCCTCTAATAACCCCATCAGGCAGGTACTATTATTAGCCCCATTTTTAAAGGTAGAAAAACTGAGGGAGAGGAAGCTCAGATAACTTGTCCAGAGTCAAAACGAGGTACATGGAAGCAAAGGAGCAGCCCAGGCAGCCTAGCCAGGATACTTCCTCAACCCTCAAGTGCCTAAGAGAACCCAGGTCCCCAGTGTCCAGCTCTGAGTCATTTCTTCTTTGAACCAGTTTCCTCAATTCAAAAGACTTAGTTTCCAGACTTTACACCTTGGTTACACTCCAATTTGGTTTCTTAAAATTAGCTATTCAGAATGAAACAAAAGTACATTCTAGAAGTGGTTAGATCTTCAAGACTAATTGCTTCTGTATTCTGTGGCTTTCTTCTTGCTATTGATGCAGCTAAAGATGCAGTTCCTTTTTTGGTAGCTAAGACAGTTCTGTCTGATCATCAAATCTTAAGAATTAGAGAACTGAGATGCAGTATTCACATATTAGTCCAGGCCACCATCTTGAATTTGAGTGTCACTAAACTAACTCATTAAGCCCTGCATAGTGGTGTAGTCTGTACTGTACTCGGGAGACTAAGCAGGGAGAACAAAAATTTGAGATCAGTCTGGGAAATGTAGTGTGAACTGCCTCAAAACAAGATTTAAAAAAAAAAATGGAGGCTGGGGATGTAGCTCAGCAGTAAAGCATTTGTCTAGTCCTGGGTTTAAAACTCAGTAGTGCAGGGCCGGGGAGTTAGCTCAGTGGTTCCAGCGCCTGTCTTGCAAGTGCAAGAACCCGGGTTCAATACCCCGGTAACCACATACAATACTGGGTGTGGAGACTCATGCCCAGCCTCAACCAGTACCACATACCACAGTGCCGGGCGTGGTGGCTCATGCCTATAATCCCAGCACTTGGGAGGCAGAACAGAAGCAGGAGGATTGCTGTGATGTGAGTTTGAGGCTGAGCACAGGGCCAACCTAAACTACAAAGGGAGACCCTGTCTCAAAAAAACAAACAAAAAACTCAGTAGTGCAAAAATTAAAAACAAAACACTTTACTACAGAAATATTAATAGTGCCAAGACAACTCTGTGCAACTCAGTTTACCACAGATTCTTTGAACCTGAAGGGTGAGCTTTTAACAGTTGCACTTAAGTTAAAGCACCATGGCTTTCCCTAACTGCTTGTGGAGACTTCTTTCACTTAGAAGCCTCTCTCACTAAAATCTCCTAGGCAATGTAATTTGAAAAGCTCAGATGTAGATCGTATATTTGAATGCACAATTGAAAAGTCAGAGCATTTAATTCATTCTGCTTTCCAGAGGGAAGGGCAAGGTGGGGAGTGACACAGAGAGGAAGAGGAAGAGGGAGGGAGGGAAGGAAGGAGAGAGAGAGAGAGAAAGACAGAGAGAGAGACAGAGACAGAGAGAGAACAAGATAGTGAGAGCAAACTTTGGCCAGACACAAATGAATCACCAGCAACTCACTGTGTATTTTTGCAACAAAAGTTAACAACCAGAATGGCTCTGTCTAACTCTACAGATATCTTAGTGTTGCAAAATTCAGGGTGGATTTCCTGTGGAATGCATGCCTAAAACTTCTTAAAGGTAATTTCCATATGTGATCATACAGGTTACTTAAAATTGTATCTTGAGCTTAATTCAACCCCACTCTCTCTGGATCTAATCCACCAGTACAAAAATCAAGATAATAGGAACACAATAGGAAAACCAGATAATTAATTAGCTGGAATTTACTTGGAAGTCTGGTGATTTTTAAAGACAACCCAGGGCTCAGGAAAGGCAGAACGGCAGATCCCTTATTTATGCACCAGTTAATCCTAATTTTAATTCAGGTTGGTACTAATGGTTGGTACTAGTAAGTGGTATGTTCACCAATATCATTTCATCATGCTTCATAATTACCTGTTGATGTATTCCCAAAACACAACAACTGCAGTTGAAGCAACCAGCATTAACACAATTACTTTTCTTTTGACATTCATTATTTTCTCCTGGTGGGGGGGCAAAGAAAAGAAGAGAAAAATAGGTTAAATAAATGAAATCCAAACAAGATTTGTTTTTTGAGAAATGCTCCCACCTGTTCCTGGCTACTCAGGTTCGTAGGCTGATTTTGCCCACTATACTCTCCCTGCTCTCGGTTAATAAAATGATCCAGAGAGCAGCTTGGAACAAGCCAATCCTGGGACCTGAAATTGACACAGTCACAAGATGAGCGAGAGGCCACGATACAATGGAGAAAGGCTTTTGTTCTTGGTCAGTCAGGAACTTAAAAGTGATAAATCACAAGGTACTCTTTAACCAAGGTTTGACAATGGCAAATACCCTCTCTTTGGATTCCTTCTGCTAACAAGGGGACAACCTGGAGGCTAACTATGGCTCCCTCACATTTCAAAGAACCTAAACAATGCAGACTTTTAAATAAAAGAATGGTTGGTCAGATTTTTATTAATACATGTGTCGCATTTTCTCAATGGTTAACCGAAGCCGAATCCCAGGAGTTGTTAAAATGCTAATGAACTAAATTTTTCAGTTTTCTTTTTGCTCATTACTATTTTTATAACCTTCCTAAACTGGAGATTTTCTTTTGAAAGTCAAATACCTAAATAAATAAATAAATAAATTTAGCTTGCTAACACCAATGAAGTATGTTAACAGTTCTAAAGACAGTTACTGTGACTTTTAAACATTTGCTAAAGTCCTAGGGATTTACAGACATTTGGGTTTATGCTGCCTTAATGATGAAGCATTAATTTGAGACTAATCGGGCACCTAAGTAGCAAAGTAAGAAATTTACATCTCAGGAGATGGCTTGCCCAGTGAACCTGAGTTTGACTTCCCTAAGATTTTTCTTTCTCTTGCTTTAACTTTTTATAGATTTTTGTCCATTTAAAAACTCCTAGGTTTTAGGACATTTTTCATTTGTGTTCAAATTTAAATTTAGCTTGTCAGAAGTATATACATTTTATGCTGGCTCAATTGCTCAAAGGCTGTAGTATGAAAAAATAAACCAGTGTAGGAACAATGCTTCCCACAAAGAAAACACACAAAGGCAAGCCATCTGTAGTCCAGTTCCTCCACTTTTGAGATTACAGTGGAGGTGGGAGGAGAAAAAAACCAATTTTCAGTGAATAAGGTTTTTGTTTTTATTTATTTATTTATATTATGAGACAGGGTCTCGCTTTGTAGTTCAGGCTGGCCCTGAGCTCAGCCTCCAGCTCACATCACAGCAACCCTCCTGCCTCTGCCTCCTGAGTGCTGGGATGACAGGCGTGAGCCACCACTGTGGAATGTGGTACTGATTGCTGCTGGGCGTGAGTCTCCACACTCAGTATTGTATGTGGTTGGGGTGCGGGGGAGATCAAACCCGGGCTTGCAAACCTTGAGCTTGCAAGACAGGCGCTGGAACCACTGAGCTAACTCCTGGCCCTCAGTGAAAAAGTTTTGACAAATATTTTGAAACACACTGGTATGAACTAAAGATGGTTAGGTAAAATAAGGAGAAATTTAACTTCAATGAGCTAACCAACATTAGTCAAGTAGGTGCATGATCAGAGGCTCTTGCTTGTACTTGCCACTGACCCAGAAAAGGGCATAGAAAGCAGGTACAGATGCCATCCTGGCCAAAATTACTCCAAACAATTTTCTTAGGGACAGACAAGTTCCATGAAATCGGAGTAGACGTTCAGTTACATAGGCCATGTTTTACCACAATAAAATTTCCTTTTTCTATGTAATACATAACTAAAATTTTAGTTTTTGTTTTGTTGGTTTGTTTGTTTGAGACAGGGTCTCCGTCTGTAATTCAGGCTGGCCCTGAACTCACTATATAGCCCAGGCTAGCTCCAAACTCACAGCAATCCTCCTGCCTCTGCATGCTGAGTGCTAGGATTACAGGCTGGGTGACTAAAACTTTATAGGGAGTTTTCAAGTGGCACAAGCATTTTATTTTAGAGCAATGTACTATAGAGTTCCTCAAACACAAAACCAGGTTTATATCCTCTTAAAATGTCTTAATCCCCAAATTTTTTTCTTTGTAGATAAGAACCTTGAACTCTATACTGGCTCACAAAGAAGCCTCAGAATGGCTTCAAGTCCCAAATAGCTAACATAATTGTAGACGGTACTGAAACCGGGCACCCATCCTACAATAAACATGATTATAAGAAGAGAAAGATAAAAATCAAAAGCAAATGAAAGCATACCAAAGCAAACCAATATAAACGAGTACTCCAAATCAAGAAAACAAATGCTGGAAATGTTTTCTACCTCTGAATCCCTTCAAGCACCAGTTAGTGCCTCAACAGGCAGTAGGTGCAAATGTTCACAAATGACGAAGGCTCTTGCCTCACCCCACATGGCACTGCCGAATAACCAAAGAGAAGATCCAAATGGTGGAGACGGTCGACCCCTGTGTCAGTGGTACCACAAATGGCATTTTGAAAATTAGATTATTTTTCTCTTAGAGAAAAGCAATTTCTCCAAACTTCCTCCTGCTGAGCGCATAATCAACAGCCCTCTTCTCCTCAGCCCCCAGGAAGTGACAAGATTTGGAGATGCCACCAGCCCCAGGAGGCTGGAGCCTCATTTCCAGTAGAAAGAGGAGAAGCTGAAGAGGGCTGTAAGTGCTAAAGCAAGCGTTAGACCTGCGTTTTCTCAGTGCTGTCGCGGCCTGTGCCTCACCCACCGGATGTGAGGAGATGGTGATTTTAGAAAAATGGACCCTATTGCGGTTAGTTTGTCTTACTTTTCTCAATACTCAAAGATACAAGGGGGAAAGGTCTACTTGTCTCACAGTTTGCAGAGGTGTCGGTCCATAACTGGCTGGCTCCAGGCCAGGCTGGCCCAGCAGAGGGACAACAGATCACGGCAGACAGACAGACAGCAGAGCAACAGGAGACCTTAACGGCATCTTTCTTTCTCCACTTTTTAACTTATCCAGGCCTCTAAGGGCAAGTAGCACTCATACCCTTAATCCTGCTGTCTAGGTAGGTAAGCTAATTAAACACCTGCTAGGCAGGTAAACAGGGGTGACCCTCCAGGAACCAATTTGGAGGACAAATCAAAGAGCAAACTCCAGAGGACAATGGAGACACTTTCAGCATTGCAGAAGGAAAGAGGCCACCACTTCCCCACAGGACAAATAAGTGACTGACATGGCGTGGGGGGAGATGGCATCAGGGTCTTGGCCCATCCTTCCCGGGAAGGATCTTGGACTGGAAATGTTTTCCCATTAAATTATCCTTTAATTAATATTAATCTTATCCATCGATCATAGTTTTATCCACTTTTTAAATCTTATTGGTTGGCCCTACTTTAAACCCGCCTCACCTTGTGGCTTTGCTCTAAATGTCCCATGGAAAACAGAAGCTTTCTCAATAAACTTTTCCTCCTCTCAGCCTCCGTTGTTCCTAGAATTCATTCTTCGATTTTAGAGATCACAAATTCGTGTTTCAGGTAACTAGCAGGTTGGGAGTTATACTTGCTCCCCTGTCTCACTAGCATCGCACCAAGAATCCCTCACACATTGTAGATTCAGCCACCTCAGAAAAAGCCCCACTAACAGTTTGTACCTTGGAGTCCCCAAAGCTTCATGCTCTCTGTGTGGCTGGATCATGGGGTGTCAGACTCATCAATAGATCAGTTCCCTGTGGAGTTAGTTCGAAGCTAAATATGATGTTGGGAGGTAACGCCTGATTGAAGGAGAAGCCCCCGCCTTCCAGGTCCCGAGCTGTCTCCCTTCTTCTACACCATGCTGCCCTGCCTTGGAGCCAGCAGCCTATGGACTGACACCTCTACAAAGTGTGAGGCGCAATGAATCTTTTTTTCCATAGAGTTGTGGGTGCCGGGGTGGTGGTGTGCACGGCGCTAATGCCAGCACTCGGGAGGCAGAGGCAGGAGGATTGCTGTGAGTTTGAGGCCAGGCTGGACTGCATAGTGAGTTCAGGGCCAGCCTAAAGTACACAGTGAGACACTGTCTCAAAAAAACCAAAATAAACAAGAGTTGTGAGTCTTGAGGATTGTGTCTCAGCAACATGAAAGCTAGTACCTGGACCACTCCATCTCCTGAGCTAGATTTGAATGAATCCTTTTTTACCAAAATATATGACTTTCTTTGATTTGGACAGCAGCAAGCAAACAAACCGAAGCGTGTGAACAGAAGTGTCCAGCAACACCTGGAATACACTTTCCAGTAGGAAACCAGCAAGACCCATCAACCCCCAATCTTGTTCCTTTTACCAGTAAAAGCATGTAGGGGCACTCCTGTAATCCCAGAACTTGTGAGGCTGAGGTAGGATGATCGCTATGAGTACAAGGCCTGCCTGAACCACAGTGAGACCATATCTCAATGTAAATAAAAGGGGGGGAAAGGCATGTATAGGCAGCTGATGCTATGAACGGGAAAAGAAGGTGATTCCTGGGTGCAAGTGCCCCTTTTCCTGAGTGCCAACTGGGGCCCCTGCCTCTCGGGGCTACAACTTACCTCCTGTCTGGCTCGCCAACAGTTAACAGCCGCTTAGGTTCCTGTGCTTGATTCTTTGCTCATTGCAAAATCAAAGGAGACCATGGAGTCTAGTAAAAAGGAAAGAGAATTTATTCCAAGCTGGCTCTGAGGAGATGGAGAGGCCTGTTTGCCTCCAATCACCAACTCTCCGTGCACCAGTGCATTTATAATAAGGAACAGAGAGGAAGCGAGCACAGAAAGACAATGCAGAGCTCCCTGCTGGCTTCACCACGTCTGCCATCTTAGCTCATCCTGCTCTTCCTGGTGGACAGGAAGTCAGGCTCCTGCATACTCTGTCTTTTCTTCTGAGGTGAGGAGAGGAAGGGGTGTTGTGTGCTCAGTGGGAAAAAGTTTGGAAAAGTCGTTTCTGTCTCGAAAAACTCCAACTCTCAAAGCTCCATTTTGCAGCACCACGTGCAACCCACATGGTCCCTAAGAGGATAGATTAATAATTAGGTGTAGGCGAGACTGTGTTGCACCTTACACTGCAGCAGCAGTGACTAAGGACGCCAGTTCAGCGAACTGACCAGGCTGACCGTGTGGGGAAGGATGCTGAGTGGCTCCTGTGGGACAGTATCCTGGTCTACCACAGATGAAAGAGAGCGAGAGAGGGGCTCCATTACCTTCTGATTCAGAGAACCCCCAACTTTTCCCATGTGACTGCAGGGAGCCACTGATCCCCCTGCCACTGCCCTTGGCATATTGACTCCATGCCCCTTACACAAGGGAAAAAGGATCACGATTGCTACAGTCTAGGCCTTGCCAACTTCTGGCCCCAGCCCTTCATCCCCACCACACTCATCAGGAAGCCGACAACTGGAACACATGAGAAAATAGAACATACGGTGAGAAATTAAGATGGAAAGAGGAGGAACACTGTATGGAGAATGAAGAGCTGAGAACAACCTTCCACTTGGGTGGTCAGAGAAGGCTGGTGGCAGGAGGGAGGTAAAAGTGAAGCCCAAGAATGAAGATGAGATGCAAAAGGATACAGGGCATCTATAACAGGCTGAGAGGCAAAAAACCTCTGGAGTTTAAAAAGTGAAAAGCAAAGGCTAGTGATTTAGCTCAGTGGTTCCAGCGCCTGCCTTGCAAGCACAAGGTCCAAGGTCTGATCCCTGGTAATCACATACTACAATGCCGGGGGTGGTGGCTCATGCCTGTAATCACAGCAGTCAGAAGGCAGAGGCAGGAGGATTGCTGTGAGTTCAAGGCTGAGCTCAGGACCAGCTTGAACTACAAAGTGAGACTCTATCTCAAAAAAAAAGAAAGAAAAGAAATGAAAAGCAAAAAGTGCTGAGAGGAAAAACAAAAATACTGAGGTTTTCTGGCCTCAGAATGGCTGCAAAAGAAAGGTGGTGGGTGATAGTGATAGTGGGTGATAGATGACGACCAGGGATAGACAGGGCTTCGGAAGGGACAGCATGTGGCAGGGACCCACCAGGGCCCCTGTGGGTAAAGACTGTCCGGGCCCAGCTCTTCTTAGAGGGGCCACCCTGCATGTCAGGGTGTATAGGGCTGATGCTAGGTCACCAGCAGAAGTAGCGAGGCAGGTTGCAGACAATTCTAACACCCAAATGGAGAGGAAGGCTATATTGAATATTTATGTTTCGCTGCCCATATATTATGATTTTTTTTTTTTTTTTTTTAGGTTTTTTTGAGACAGGGTCTCACTTTGTGGTTCAGGCTGGCCCTGAGCTCAGCCTCAAACTCACATCACAGCAATCCTCCTGCCTCTGCCTCCCGAGTGCTGGGATGACAGGCGTGAGCCACCACGCCTGGCACTGTGATATGTGGTACTGGTTGCTGCTGGGTTGAGTCTCCACACCCAGTATTGTATGTGGTTACCAGGGAATCGAACCCGGGCTCTTGCGCTTGCAGGACAGGCGCCGAAACCACTGAGCTAACTCCCCGGCCCTATATTATGATGTTTTTGATATCCTGAAAACTACTCTAGCTGGTGATACTGCTCTTCCCTAGTCTCTCCCATTCTGGAGACAGGAAATGCTCCACTGGGAGAGAGCCCATCTTTTTTTTTTTTTTTTTTTTTTTTGAGACAGGGTCTCACTTTATAGTTCAGGCTGGCTCTGAGCTCACTATGTAGCTCAGGCAAGCCTCAAACTCACAGCAATCCTCCTGCCTCTACCTCCTGAGTGCTGGGATTACAGGCATAAGCCACCATGGCCGGCATTGTGGTATGTGGTACTGATTGCTGGTGGGCGTGAGTCACCATGCCTGGCATTGTTATATGTGGTTACTGGGGATCGAATCCAGGCCCTTGTGCTGGCAAGGCAGGAGACGGAACCACTGAGCTAAATCTCCGGCCAGGATCCCACCTTTGATAAGCATACTGACCAACCAGAGCCACACTTCCTCTATCTGGCCTGGGCACCTGGGGGGTAACAGGATCAGTGTCGGATACCAAGCTACTAGAGACCTCCTGGGTAGCTGACAGCTTGCTAGAAGTACCCCACCTGGCCAGTCCTCCAGCGTCCACTTCTCCTGCCCACCTTCCCAAGGAAACCCCAGAAAGGGCTCTGACGTCATTTCTCTTTTGCCTGTTTCCGACCACTTGAGTCTTTCCCACATGGCCGTGTGTGGTGTGCTGTGCCACCAGTGTCTAGGTCCTACGAACATACAGACGTTGCCTTCCCCAAGACTCTTTGGCATCTGCGCCTCCTCTTGGGGCCACACATGACTGAGCAGAACACAGAAGAGTGGCCCGTCCTGAAAGAGGCAGAGAGAGAAGCAGAGGGAGACTCAGCCCAAGTGTGCTTCTTAGCTAGACAGACAGACATACCAAAGTTGATCTCATCGAAGTTGAGAGTAGATGGGCCAGGGATTTAGCCCAGTGGTTCCGGCGCCTGTCTTGCAAGCGCAAGGGCCTGGGTTCGATCCCTGGCAACCACATAACAATACTGGGCATAGAGACTCACCCCAGCAGCAATCAGTACCACATACTACAGTGCCGGGCGTGGTGGCTCATGCCTGTAATCCCAGCACTCGGGAGGCAGAGGCAGGAGGATTGCTGTGATGTGAATTGGAAGCTGAGCTCAGGGTCAGCCTGAACCACAAGGTGAGACCCTGTCTCAAAAAACCTAAAAAAAAAAAAAAAAAAAAAAAAAAGTTGAGAGTAGAAAGTGGAAGGGCCCCTGGGAGGATAGAGAGGAAGGTGATGGGGAAAGTCTGGTCACAGGGTAGGAGCAAGATTACAGTTAGACAGGAGGAAGTTTGGGGCGCTACTGGCAGTAGGTGACTACAGACAACAATAATATACTATACATTTCAAAAAGAACAGATTTTAAAAAATAGCTTTGATCTCTCCCCCTGCACCCTCCTCTTCCAGCTTTGTTTCCATTTCTTCCTTCTATTTTCATTTTTCTTGTCCCTTCCTTTCTCACTGCCTCCTCCCTTTGTCCTTTCCTATTTGAATACTTTCTTCCCATTTCCCAACGTCCACTATAGATTTCAATCTGTATCTCCCCTTTTGGTTTCATAGACCAGAGAAACAATGTGGCATTTAAACACATCTGTTCATTTTTTTTCACTTAAGAGTGTGATCTCAAGGTCCATCCATCTAGCTAGAAATGTCTGAGCTCATCCTTCTTTCTGGCAAAGTAGTACTCCACTGGGTAAAAAAAAAACCATTATCTTCCTTATTCACTGTAGGTTGATGGGTATATGGGCTGTTTCGAAGAGTTAGCTATTACAAACTGTGCCGCTATAAACATGGGTGTGCATGTATCACTGAGACAGAAATGCTGGAGGAGGAACTCGGTGGCATGTAAGAGTCACGAGCTCCCCCTCAGACAGGTCCACTTTGAGGTGTGTGCAAACTCCTAAACCACACTGAGGTTTAGAGCTCACTGAGACACACAGGCTGATTGGCACAGGGCGGTATGTATGGAAGGCGCTTCATGGTAAGGAAATGAGCAAGATTATCGAGGGAAAGGAGGGAGAGGGAGAGAAAGGAAAGACTGTGGCTCTGGGCTGCAAAGTGAAAATGGCAGTACTCGGAGGAAGGAGAGGAGGAGAGGACCAGGAAGTTAGAGGAAAATCAAGCATGTGGCTATCTAGCGGCGAAGGAGGGGCAGTAGCCAGCCTGAGCCCTGCTCCCACCCCTGCACTGACTCCCGACCAGCCCCCTTCTGTCTGAAGCTTTCTGGGCGCTTTTTTCATGCACTGCAGGCCACCCCAGGGCGGGAGGGAGCCTGAGGCCTAACCCCAGGGCGGGAGGGAGCCTTCCTGAGTCCTAACCCCAGGGCTGGAGGGAGCCTTATTCAGTCCTAACCCCAGGGCTGCCTGCACACAGTGCACAGAGCCCTCAGTCTGAGTTTACTGGTGATGTGTCCCCCTTTGGGGGACAGGTTCTTCTCCAGTTCCTTCCCAAGAGAGTGCTGAGGTGACTCCAGGCTCAGATCTCATCTTTTCCTCGGATCTTTCTTCTCACCTCACCTTTATTATCAAATCCAACTCAAAAATAGCAGATGAAGGAAGCCCCTGAAATCTACGTCAACGGCACTGAGCTCTAGAAAAGCCGTGCGACGGGCACAAGCACCTCTCTCAAGGCTGTCGCAGTGAGGTGGGGATTTCAGTCCCCACTTTCACACAAGAGACCAAAGAGTCCTCACCCACAACTCCAAAAGCTCTGAAGCCAAATAACCTTTTTGTAATTTAATGGGCATGAAAGTCCCAAATGACAAGGGGCCATTTATAAACTTTAGCTCACTATTTAGGCAGTTTAAACATTCTGGTGCATAAATATTGATATATTTCATTAGGTGATACAGCTCTTCTGGGGATGCTGCCTAACATACAGCCCATATCCCCAAAATTCTGAATTCTGGCCCCAGGTTGTCAGATATGAAATCGAGGACCGGTACTGGACCTTATTAAAATGATTTGCTCATCTTTCAAATGGGAGTAAAAAGAGTGATGGTAACAGATCATACCCATAAAATACTTAACGGTGTGCCTTGGTATAGGATAAACGCTCCAAAAAATGCTAGCTCTTATTACTGGAGTTCACAGAACAGCCAGCCAGTTGGGAAGAGGTTGGGAAGATCGAGGGAGAGAGCATAAGGCCTGGTACTTAGCAAGTGAGCTGAACATATTTGAAAAGAAGGAATGAGAGTTCCTGGAATAGGAGCATGTTATACAATAAACTGCAAATAGATGCAAATGAGGGAGTCTGAGGGCTTATCCATCTGCTCAGAGCTGCAGCGGGATTAAAGAGCTGCTCGGAAGTGGGATCACTTCAGTTTTCTCGATCGAACCCCGGACACTGTGGTAATCCCCTGTGCGTGCTGAGAGGCAAAAAGCAGGGCCGGCTGTGCATCCCAGGTTTGCCAGGCCCACCTGCTGCAGATCAAATGCAAATAAATCACCTCCCAAGGGGAAGAAGGAAATTAAACGGAGAAATGTTAAAACGGAAACCCCTCACAGTGGGGACCATCGGGACCCACATCAGGGACAGCCCTAAGCGGTCCCACCTCCTCGTGGCCTCCCCGAATCTGAAATCCAAGTCTCCAAGGAAGGAGGGGCTGGCAGGTTGGCCAAAGGGTCGCAAGAACGTTTCACTTTCCTCTCCGGATGAAGATGAGGCATTTGGCAGCCAGGGTGGCCTAAAATGTATTCTCTTCTGGGTTTGTCTCTTGGAATTTCCTGAACTGTGTATTCCGAAGACTGGTGTCGACTGTCTTTACTACCACCTAAGCAACGTCAGTTTGTTTCTAAATTCACACAATGGACAAGGCATGGCATAAGGAGTTTCTGAGTACTGACAACTGTGCTCTTCCGTCCCCAGCCCTGGGTGACCTCGGCACAGCCTGTGACGGCCTGACATCCTCCTGCTGCTCAGGCCCTTGACTGAGCGCTGTGGTATCTCCCCACATCCACTCTGGGGCATCCCAATCCACTCTTGCAGTTTAGCCACCCAGAGCTCAGGTCCTGCACAGGCTCCGAGGTGAAGCCAACCGCATCTCTCCTCCTGGGAGTGCACACATTGTGTGGAAGATGTGCGAGCATTTCTCTTTCCCTGGAGGGCCGCACGGACTTCCTTCTCCATGTGGTCGGTCCCTAAATTAGCCCTTCCATCCCAACTCCAGCCTATCATTCACAGAAGAGCCCACGCCTCTAATGAGACCTTCACAGGCCCACCTCGCTGGGCACACCGGAAGTGTGTCTTGCAAACAGAAGTCCTCTCTAGAGGGAATCCAAGCGGACCTGGTACGAAGGGGGAAGGGAAGGAGGAAGGGAGAGAGGGAGGGAGAAAGGAAGGAAGGAAGGAGGGAGAGAAAAAAGGAGGAAGAAAGGGAAAGAAAGAAAAAGAAGAAAGGAAAAAAGAGTTTAGATCTAGAATTCTAGGTAAAACTTAGTCTAGGGCTGAGACTCTAACACCAGCAGAGTTGTAGACTGGGGCTTTGAGCTCATTAAGTCTCCAAAGCCACCATGGTGAAGGGAGAGGCTAACACCTCCTCGTACAGTTCTGGAAAGAGTAGACAAAGACCACGTCTATGGATCCCACTGGGAGCAGAAGTCAGGTAAAGCGCAGCAGCAAACAGCAGCCAGCAGTAATGATGATGTTCTCTTAGTCCTCAGGGTGGGGCTGTGAGGTCTCCTGGGAGGAGAACCTTCGGCCTCTGCAGTGGCAGCTCATGGTACAGACGACAGGAGTCCACACTCCCATGTGGCTGACATTAAGTCAGCCTCGCTCTGCCTCAGGATAAGATGCAGCCCGAACGGCCCAGTCACACCTCAGATCTGCCCACTGCTTGCACCCCTGCTGGGCAGGATAGCAAGCTGAAGCCTGCAGGTCGACATGGTGCCACTCACCTATACTGGAGGTGCAGGAGTCTCCTTATCTCTAAAGTATCTCACACAGCTTCTCCGAAAACCCAGGACCCAGATGAGAAGTCAACCATGGAGCTAGAGACCTAACATTCAAAAAAGCAGGACACGGCATCTGGTACTTAGCTGTCTGTGTAGCCCATGTGGACCCCTTGACACAGTGACCTAGAGATAGGCTTTGCCAAACTACGCATGGAGTGGAGTCAGTTTGCTGGAAGCAGAGGAAGCTTGGGCATTGTGGGTCCATAAATCTGGGCCTGATTCCTATGGGGGCAGCAGTGAGGAGCCCCAAATGCTTCCCAGAGGCAGAGTGCCGACATGCCTGGGAGAATCGCTGCCTGGCCCTGGTGGCCATCCTGGGGCTACAGGCAGAAGCGAGGGGCTGAGCCCACCTGTATACCTGCCTGGGTCCCAAAGCAACCTGTCTCCAGACCTTTGTGAGTGCCCAAGCCTCTCTCCCTGGAACTCCAAGAGCAAGTCACTGAACTATCCATTGCCTTCTCTTGACTCAGGGGTCACTATGGTCCCAGCCTCTCAGCCACCACATGTTCTTTATAGCCGTAGCATCACCAATAACAAACTGTGAAGCTAGAAGTTTGAGGCATAAGAAGTAGCCATTGATCAGCCATGCTGGAAGCAAAACCAATCTATCTGGCTTTGTTTCCTTCATTAAAAGTGATCTAGAGGGCCAGTGACTTAGTTCAGTGGTTCTGGCACCTGTCTTGCAAGTTCAAGGACCGGGTTCAATCCCCAGTAACTACATACAACAATGCTGGACGTGGAGACTCACACCCATCAGCAATCAGTACCACATACCACAGTGCCGGGCGTGGTGGCTCACGCCTGTAATCCTAGCACTCAGGAGGCAGAGGCAGGAAGATTTCTGGGAGTTCAAGGCTGAGCTCAGGGCCAGCCTGAACTACAGAAACAAGACTCTGCTTCAAAAAAAAAAAAAAAAGCGATACTAGAAAATTCTGGTCAAGATAATGAGGTAGAGTACACAGCCAAAATATGACAGGTACACCAGGCAATGCATTAGTAATAGTAATCATTTCTGTATTTCTCTTTATGTTATTTTGTGGTTGTCTGGTTTGTTTTTGAGATAGAATCTCAGTATGGTTTAGGCTGGTCATGAACTCAATATACAGCCCAAGCTGACCTCAAACTTGTGCTGAGCCTCCCTCACTCAGCCTCCAGAGAGCTAGGATTACAGAAGAGCACCACCAAACCACGCCTGCATCACTTTATTACTGTGGAGTTTTCTAGGTTTTTTCAGAGTTGGAGGACTGGTCTGTTTGTTAACTGTTGTGCTATTTCTACTCATAGTTTAAATGCTCATGTTCATTCCTGATATTGCACTTGCATTGTCTCTGCATTCCTTCTTCGCCTCTCCCACAGAGTGGGCTTGCAGTCCTCAATGGCTAAATCCTTCCCTGTTTGCTGTAGGTTGATAAACTAGTTAGATATCTTGCAGGCAGTTAGAGAGGGCTGGCCCTGGAAAAGTCAACTTAAAAGACAATCAAGAAGCCAACAAGGAAGACAAACAAGACACTTTTAGCATTGCAAAAGGAGAAGACACGGCATCCCCATAGGATAAATGGCAGCACTTGATATTCTAAATAAGGGCCAATCGCCTGGAGAAGAGGTGACAGAGTCAGGGCCCGTCCTCTTCAGCAAAGACCCCAGGCTGGAAATCCTCGTCTGCCTGTGCCCTGATTTGCTTTCCCATTGGATCCCCCTTTAATCAGTGTTATCTAAGTGACTGTACTTACAGTGTCACTGGTTTATAGTTTTGTCTGACTTCGAACCCACTCAGCTCGTGGCTTTTTTCCATCACAACCCTCTGGGAAGTCAGGTGAGCAGGTCACCCGCTTTCAGGTCTCCCTTCTGTTCTTCTCAGGCAGAAAGATTTTCTTTCTCAATAAACTTTTCCTACTCTCAGCCTCCACTGTCCCTCAAAGCAACTCTTCGAGTTTAGAGAACACGAGCTGGCGTTTCAGATGTCCAGCTGGTTGGGACTCACGCGTGCTCCCCTGTGTCACTGAGTTAGGCTAAACCCTTTTCCAGTCATCATTCAGTATAGCTGAGTTAAATGATTCTGAGATATTATTCTATTATTAAAACCATCCTAGAGGTATGAAAACAGGAGTTCGGAAAGATTAAGTGGCTTCTTATCGGGGTATTACTTCGCTTCCCCCATCATACACCAGCTCCAATTTACCCATTGAATCCCTGATCACCGGCTCTGAGGCAGACACATGGCAGGATGTCAGGGTAAAGCCACATTGCTTCGTTCCTGGCAAGTAGGAAGCAGAGAAGGGGACAGCGCCAAAGAAAAGGCCAAGAACCTGAGACAGTGCCCACGCGGATCTCTGGGACACACAGCCACAGCCAGAGGTGTGCTCCACAGTGTCCCAGGTGGGCTCCCAAGCCACCCAACACACAGTCTACCCTAACCACAACACCAAAGTCACAGTGAAAAGGGGGGCTGGATTCAGATCCAGAAGGTCGGCCCGTGCCGCGGTGCCCTCTTTGGACCACTATGATGCTCTGATGAGCAGGGAGGCCGATATTCACACTCACAACTCACATCCCGTCTCGTGACTAACCCACTGGCTGACAAAGCGCAGAGCCAGCTTCCCCGCGCACTGAGCGAGCAGCCTGACTCGCTCAGCACTTCTGCCATCTCCAAGCACCTCCTGTGGACTGGTGTGAGTTACTCCCCTTCTGCTGGTGGGTTTGGCCCTTTGGCTGGAGGGGCTGAGCTTTAACAAAAGGGACTAGCAGGCTGGAGAAGGCCAGGTGCACCCAGAAGAAGCAGATTGTAGAGCGGACCCTCTGCATCCAGGTCCAGCTCTTGGAACTGGGGCTACTACTCAAGGGCAGCGCCTCTTTACCCTGAAACCTCACTGAAGACAGACACAGGAAAAGGCTTCCCATCAGAGAAAGGGCAGTACAGTTTGTGGAGGGAAGGTGCATCAAGCCTGTTTCCGGTTATGCTTTTCATTATAACAGCCAGAGTAAACACAGACACAGGAAAATAAGGCAAGACTAAATACACGGCTCACTGTAGCCACAGCCATCACAAACGGAACAACCTGTCCTCTGCGTTACATCATGTGGCACCTTTTCCCAAATCCCCTTCAGGACAAGTAAAGCTTGATCCAGCTGTAGCCTGGTCCGAAAATTCCTGTGAAATGTTTTCTCCAGAGAGAACCAAAGCAAGAGAAAGGGAAGATTCTGCGTTGTCCTGAGAGGTCCCACATTCGCCCACAACACCGGCCCCTAGGGCCCTGAGACTCACAAAAGTCTAGAGCACAGCAATGGGTATGACGGGCCGCAGCCCTGTGAGTCCCACCCAGGGAAACAAAATAAAGCACAACTTAGGGAGCAGGTCGCTAAGTCAGCAGCCTGCCAGCTCCTGGTTCCAGATCCAGCCGGGAGGGGACTTCTTGTCTCCTTCCTGAACTATGCAGGCACCAAGCAGGAGCTGTTGGGACCCAGGATCTCCCCCAGGTGGGTCCATGCAGTGCCTGGCTCATGGTTCCTGGTGACCCTGAGCTGCAGAGAAGCAAATCTTTTGGACATGTCACATACCTCATCGTCTGCTTCTTCCCCTCCAGAGCGAAATGCAAATAACAGTCCCGGAGAAGGGGGCAGGGAAGGTGCTCTGTCCAGCTCCTGTTAAAAGAACAAACAGCTGCTTCAGGAAGAGGTAGGCAGACAGATCCCTCGCAGCCCAGACATAGTGGGCTTTGTTCCTGCAGCCCCAGGAAATGGGCTGTGTATCAGATCTGTTGATTCAGAGCGATAAGCCAAGGCAAAATCGCCCCCTCTGGGCTTGGCCACCACCACAGCCACTGCCACAGGGCTGGCCTTCCTCACCAGTGAAGTTACGGGACCAACACTGGCCAGGTATCACGGGAAGGAAGGTCAACTCGTATTACCCAGTGGGAACCATGTGAGATCCAGACAGCTCAAGGAACAGCTCCTAGGAATAAAGAAGCCTAAAAGCCAACCAAACAAACAAAATACCACACACACACCCCAGAATAGATAGGCAAAGCCCTCCAGAGAATCTCGAGAGTCCTGCTGGCTTTACAAGTCTGTCTCCGGTTAGAGCTCTGTGTCTTAGAGGACAGTATGAAATCTCCACATAACAAACCATGCTATATAATTTTATTTTTCCAATAATGGGGATGGAACCTGAGCCTTCCCACAAAACTACATACACTCCCAGCTCTTTTTCATTTCACTTTGAGACAGGATCTTAAAAAGCTAAATTGCCCAAGCTGAGCTAGAACTTTCAATCCTCCTACCTGAGCTTCCCGGAGTGGAATGCCGGTAGGTACCACCATATCTGGCTCATCAGATTTTCAAAGGTCACTGAGCCTCAGCCCTGTTCCTGGGCTGAACAATGCTGAACTCTCCCCACACCCACCCCCTTGTCTCAGTCCAGGATCTCCCGCTGGTGAGACTCTTAGAACGCTGGATTTTCAAGGTACAGCTGCAAAGCCAGTGATTTCAAAAACAAATGAAGTCATTCTCAGCAGCCCTTCTATAGAATAGAAATGACACAAAGGACTTTGGCTCTAGGGGGGAGCCCACCCTAAAGTGCCCAACCTCATCTCCCCAGGTAGCTGAAACACTTTCAGAAAGTACAGTCCATCTGGGAATCTTACACTAAGGCGGGGGACAGGAAGCAATCCAAGAGTGGGTCACGCAGCCTTGCCAAACCCAGCCTTCTCTTCTCAGGGTGGAAGCCAGCAGACGACCAGCCGTAGGGTCCAAAAGTTCTCCCTACCTGCTTCTGTAAGTCCTGCCTGCTGGCATTTACTCAGCCCACACACATACCTTATGAGCTAGTCATTCTGCCCCCAGCTCCAAGCCCGAGAGACGCGCCCTAGGACATCACAGCACACCCTGAGTTGGAGCACCTCGGGGCCCCTTACCAGATGTGAAGCTGTCACAGGGCTGCACTGTGGGGTTCTGTCAGGAGCACTGAAAAAGAGCAGCCTCGAGGGTGGAACCCACACCGAAGGTTCTGGGTGAAACCACCCTAGAGTGACTCTACTTAAAATTCAAAAGTAGCAAAATCAGTTGATTGATGGAAGTCAGGATAATGGTTCCCTGAGGCTAGTAGTGATTGGAAGGGGCCTGAGGAGTTCCTGGAGGGGCAGGCAGACAGAGTCAGGTTACACAGGTGTGTCTACATTGTGTGTTCTGAATAAAGATCTTATTAGGGAGGGAGGGGAAAGGATGAAGATGAAAAACAGAATGAAGATGTTTGACTTGGGCAGGGTGGTGGCACACACCTATAATCCGCAGCACTCTGGAGGCTGAGGCAAGAGAATCATTGCCAGTTTGGGCCACCTTGGACTAGAGAGTGAGTTCAAGACCAGACTGAATTACAAAGGGAGACCTTGTCTCAAAACAAAGAAACAAACAAAAAATGAAGGAACAAAACAGAATGAAGATATGTTACACAAATATAATCATTATGTACTGTAAGCATAGAGTGATAAAAATATAATTTTAAAAAAGAACAAAGATCATAGAAAACTTCGCACCAAGGACTACAATGCCCTGGGCACTCTTGCCCCCCACCCCTCTCTCAAGGGACAAGAGACAAATAGCGGGCCCTGTCTTTTCTTCCCTTTGAGTTCTGTTCCCAATCCCAAGAAGCCAGAGATGGTCAGTATGCTAAATGACCCAGGAGACAGATTGGTGACCAGTGGAAAAGGAGAGAAAACTAGATAGGCTGGGCTGAAATAAACAGGGCCTCTTTTAAACTCTTCTGCTGTGCTGGGGATGGAATCCAGAGCCTCCTGCTTTCCAGGTGAGTGTTCTACTGCAGAGCTGCACCGTGGGCTCTAAATAGAGTCTCAGGATGAGACAGCTTGGCTGAAGCTCATACAATCCCCTACTTGGCAGTTTCCAAAGCCGCCTCCCTCCTCTATCCCAGTGGACTTTCACGGTTCCCCTCAAGGCAGCAGAGAAGGCTTTTCGATTGCAATTTCACACTTAGACATAGAGAGGCTCTGGGAATCTCAGACTCTTTTGATGTTACCAGCTGGGATGTTCCCTGGCTGGTCCAGTGTGGCTCTTCTCATCCAATGGCCTCTAAGGAACAGGTTCCAGATCAGCAGGAGAATAAGGTTCTAGGCTGGTTAACAACATGGCAGCCAGACAGCCAGCTGAAGCACAAGGAACCATGGGTAACTCCTCAAAGATCTGGGTGCCACCTTCCTCCTTCCCTCCATATTGGAGCTCGAAAACCAGAGGGCCCATTTGTGGCAATTCCTCAAGGTGAGGCAGAGAATGACAGCAGCAAAGGAGAACTTTGGCTGCAGCACTGCGCTGATCAAAACCAGGGACTAAAAGCCAAACCTCTTCATTCCAGCCCGAAAGGCCCAACAGGTCACCGGACAGGGGTCCAAAGGCAGTACTTGTTCCTATTCCATTATCCCAAAGCCGTGAATCCCTGAGCCCCAGGGTGGGTGGAGGCAGCTCCAACCCCAACCCTGCATCCTGGATCCCCTTCCTCCTGGAAGCCCCACCTGCTCACCTCTCCGAGAATACGAGGATTGTTTTTGGCAAAGAATGCTACAGATACAGAGTCTGCCAGTTGTCTTCTGTCTAATCTTAAATATGTTGAGGCCCATCACAAAAGACGTGCTTGCCCTTGCTTGCCAGTGACAAGGCAAGCCCGCTGTTTTCCTGCCTGTGTGATAGGGATAATCACTAGCCTCGCCTCTCCTGAGTAGCTACAGGGCTGTCAGACGTCTCAGTTACCAGCGCAGATGCCAGGGGCTGGTTGCCTGCGTGTCAGTCCTGGCTCTGCTCCTTGTTCTGAGCAACTGTCTTAACTTCTCTCTGCCTCCATTTCCACATCTATAAATGGAAATGATGGTATCCAGATGGTAGCTGGCACTTGGTCCCCATTCCCTCAAGAATTAAGGAGATCATCCTTGACAAGGACTGGAGAGTGTCTTCAGGTATCCAAAAAGTGTGAGTCACTGACATTCGATTAATCTAATGTCATTCACTTGATTTCACGTTTGAGTTCCGTGGACCTTGGTTACCAGCTTTATCAGGTGCCTGGATCCGATCACACCACGATTGGCTCTCTCGACAGCAACAGATGGATCCCAGGCCATAGAACTTAACCTGGACACCACAGTTTCTGTGCCTGTTGCCCACTTCTCAGGGCCTTATATAATATTATACATACATATATACATACATACATACATACATACATACATACATACATATGCACTACAGTGTCAGCAAATTTCTTTATCCATTTATTATTTTTTAATTATTTTATTTTTAAATTTTTTTTCCCTTAAATTATTTATTAAGATAAAGCTCTAAAAATTTGCGAGTTCAAAAGCCAACTTTGTATCTTAGGAAAAGAACAACAGAGTACAAAATAATTTTGGCAAATTCAGAGAGAATCTCCCCCAGCTCACTTTAGGATATCAGGATAAATTCAGTACTAGAAAGGAAACTTGCAGGTCATTTCCATTTCTGAGAACGCATAATATCAGATTTTAGAAGGAAGGAGAAAACAACTCTGCCCAAGCTACGTGTCTCTGGTTACAGAATATGGGATGTTGGCCGTAGGGGACTTCCCTTCAGGGAAAATAGTCTTGTGCTAGAAGGTAGAAGTACTGTGGCTGCCTGTGTGACGTAAGCATGTCCCCTGTCCTTCTCTTTTGCTTTCCCCACTCATCAAGTGTGGCTTCCCTCGCAGCTCCACGCTGCCCTGCCTGGCCTGAGCTCTGGGTTCTAGCTGTGAAATGGCTCCCACAGAAATATGACAAGAGCAATCTTGGCTTCCCGCAGGAGGTGAACGGACAGGACTCTCACACGCTAAACTACTTCCTTCCAGAGACCTGGTGACTCAGCCCCACCCATCTGTCTCTTCCCACATGCTTCCCGGAGACCCTTGGGAAACTAAAGTGCTGGGAAAGGCCAGGCAGCCCCACCCTTCGGGATTTAACAGTCTTCTGCTAAGACTTGGTCTCCCGCAGTCTTTTGGAGTCACGTTATGAACCAACCAGCTCCAGCTTTCCACAAGGGCAGCCAGCACGCTCAGGAGCCCCCACCCCGAGTCCTCCCAAGGGAGACCCTGACCCACCAGGGATTGGAAGGAGGGACCAGGGGCCATCAGGCAAGCAAGAGGGTGAAACCGAAACCCAGCTTCCCGAGACAGGGACTGAAGTCTGAGACAGACGATGGAGAATCTTCCTCCAGGCTTGTGTCACAGGCACAAACTCTGGGGTCAGGACGCAGCTGTGACAACAACCCAGGACACGTTACCCTGCCAGGGCCTCCTACCTGCCCAGTGAGCCTGGGAACCATTTCTCTCTTGTCTCCAAATGGGGCTGGTGTGCAGTGAGGAAAAAAACAAATTAAATTTAAATCAATACTACAAGGAAGAGAGAGATTCTCGTTAACAAGTCCAGTGGCCACAACCTCATAGGTCCCTGGCCTTAGGCAAGTCCTTTCCCTGCTTAAGCCCTCAGCTCCCACCCAGGCACCAAGGAAGCACCTCTTTCGGCTATTTGCTTTGTTGTTTTCTGGGTGGCAAGAGCCTGGCAGGGACTGGCCCGGGCTTGACGCTGGGCAGAGCCTGTTTTCATTCGCTCTGAAAACCTGGCAGGAGGGTGCGCCACTTCCAAACTCAAAGGCTGCCTCCTCCTCAGAGGACCTTCCACTGCACTGGACACCCTGCTAAATCCCTGCAGCCTCTGAGACCTCGAGTGTCTCAGATCCCGGAGCACAGGGTGCTGTGTGTGTTTCCATCTTGCCCTCCAAAGTTCCCAAGGGCGGCAGTGACATCCTGTCTATGTCAAAGACCTGGGTGTCCTCGAATGGTGCCCGGTGCACAGGAGGTGTGAGGGATGGTGGGTAGGGAGACAGGCAGACAGGTTCATTTCCCCGGCTGTTGTAACAATTACCCAGAAGAAATGGCTTAAGCCAACAGAAATCACATTCACAGTTGTGGATGTCACAAGCCCAGACCAAAGGTGATGAAAGAGTTGGTTCCTCTCTAAGGCTCAGAAGGGGGATCTATCAGGGCCTCCGATCTGATGACGCCGGCTCTGGGCACCACAGGAATGGAGAGGGCGAGATCAGCCATGGCAGCCTGACAGCATGTGGAGGGAACAGAAGGAGCCAGCTCAGGAAACTTGTGGAGCCAAACTCAAAAGGTCATGAGTTCAATCCCTGGTACTGCGGTGGGCACAGGAATGAACCTCTGGTGAGAAGTAACACTGGTCGGAGAAGGATCTCTACCCAGATGCTTCCCCAGGAGCCTGAGAATGGGTGTCGGAGGGAAGCAACTGCAGACAAGGGAATGTACTCTTGGAAATACGGTGGACAGTGGGTGTCGATGGGTGCCAGGGAAGCAGACAGAAGGAACGGAAACCTCCAAGGGCCAAGACAGTGCGAGAGCACCTGAGACACAGACAGAGGGAATACAGTGCCCCCGCCCAGAGGGAAAGGGGCTCAGAAGGCGGGGAAAGAGCAGATAAAGCCTCACTAGGTTTTCTGCCTAATTAGAAAGAGACCACAATTAGAAAGAGTTAAAACTTCACCGGAGGTAGCAATTAAAAGAACAAGAGAAATCAGGCCTAGAAAGGCATCTGATAGTGCAATAACATGAGAATTTATTAGTGATAAGCTGGGCCTGGTGTCCTACTTTCACCTCACTATAGGGCCACACTAGGTACCACGGCCCCCTCAATCATTCACTTTTAATTGCCTTATTTGTAAGGATTTCATTCAATCTATGAATCCCAGAGAAGATAAGGCCCTGATAGGGACAAATGGAGAGATAAAAGTCAAAGCTCACCTAAAGCAACGCACAGGTAGGCAGTGCAGCCCTGATCAGGGTCCTGTAGCCTGGGACTCCAGAAGCCAAGAGGCTGTCACAAGTTCCAGGGAAGATCTTTAATCCTAATAAAAGGGACTCACTTGGGACAAAGACCCAGAGGGAATCCATCTTTCCAGAATCCCTTGTCCTCTTTGGGCAGCTTTCTGTCCCGTCTTTTACCCTCTTTTCAACTCCTTCCCTTTAGTTCCTTACTGGCGCTGAACTTACAGTCCTGCTTGACTACTCTTCTAGTGGAGAAGCAGTCTCCTCAGACAAGGATGGGGGTTTGGTGGTAAGTTTAGGGAACAAACAAGACAGGAAGTTGAGAGGTTCTGGACTGGAGCAGCTGAGTGTACGCAGTGCGTGGTGTGGGTGTGGGAGGAGATGGACGGCCACACATAGTCTTATCCTGACCCCACAGTTTATCGTAAAAGTGCTGGGGAACATTGAATGGAGTTAGGCCAAGGGCGCCATGTGACCTGTTTTTAGCTGTAAGTTGAGAATAGAGGGAGAAAAAAAATCTCTAGCTAGAGGGATCCCAACATTTCCATGAAAGACTTGGACTCGGGCGACAGATAGCAGCAGTGGCTTGAGGAAGTGGCACCCTGTGGGTTTTGGCTACATAAAATAAAGTCTCAGAGCTGAGGATTTAGCTCAGTGGTGCTGCACCTGCTTTGCAAGCAACAGGTCATGAGTTCAATCCCTGGTATTGCAAAAAAAAAAAAAATTCTCTTTCATACTTTGCTTAAATGTTGCCTTCTAAGTAAGGCCTTCCCTAGTTTTTGTTTGTGTTTTTTCAGGTAGGGTCTCATTATATAGTTCACACTATCCTTGAATTTTCTATGTAACCCAGGCTGGTTTCAAACTCACAGTAATGCTCCTGCCTCAGCCTCTCAAGAGCTGGGATTATAAGCATGCACCAACACACCTCTCAGGCCTTCCCTAATTTAAAATTACTTTCTGTTACATTTTAAATTTCTTTCTTTTGCCAGAATGCCAATTCCTTTTTTCCCCTAGTATCGGATATCAAACTCAGGACCTTACACTTATAATGCAGGTGCAGCATCACTGAGCTAAATCCCCGCGCCCAGAATGTTAACTTCTGAGGCAGACACTTTGGCATTTTGTATCAGTGTGAAAGCATCCAGAATTCGAAAGCATTTGTAGGCTAAAAAGCCTATCTATGATAGAGCTTGGGACCTAAGTGGCCAATTAATGTATCTTACTTCCCTAAGAGATGACAACAATATGATCATCCACAGTGGGGCAAAGGGAAGGAGACAGTAATGAACAAGTCCACTGCGGTTCAAAGTGTGGACCACGGGCAGCCAACAATGTCCACATCACCTCGTAGCTGGCTAGAAATGCACAGCACCCTTCACGAACACTGCCTGGAACCTAAAGCCACAGCACAGAGGTATCCTGGAGGCCAGCAGAAGACACCAAGGCTACAAGTCAGAGGGCTACAAGTCAGAGGGCAGTAAGCAGCTTGGGGTCCACGCTGGACTCCTGTTCCTCTCCACCCCCACCGGCTCATCCAACCCTCCCAGGCCCCACTTGCGTCTAGAAAAGAGAAGAAAGCCACAGATGTGTGTCTGGGGTGTGCGTGTGTGAAGGTGATAGGGCCACACGGCTGCCTGAGAGTGCTGAGGGCTCCTGGGCAGCCAAACCACAGTGTGGTGCTCGGGAAGGGCCCCCGCAGGCTGCAGCCTGGCCCCTTCCGTCCCTGCTGTTCATGACCTGCGTGTTTCTGTTGCAGGAAAGCCTGGGCTAGTGTTTCTTTCCACAGTTTGTGCACTACATTTTGTGTTTCTAGCAGGGATCTCAAAACAAATATTGGCAAATATTGTTAGTCAATATTGTGATACTGCTGGAAGCTTTCCAGTGATTGGGGAACTCACCACCTCCCCAGGCAGCCTATTTGATCTCTAGACCATCTGGGCTTTCAAGGACACTATAAAGACAACTGTTCGTTGGCATGCATGATCTCACTTAATTCAGTCAATGGATACCCTCCCCATTTCCCAGACAGAGAAACGGGCTTAGAGGTTCAGTAACACAGATCAGGTCAGAGTTGATAGTTCCACCTATCCACGGGGGCACTGCCCTTCCCAGTCTCCTTTTTCCAAATGCAACCCCTTTGCTGACTCACCCCATGAGAAGCTTGCCCACCAGTACAATTCCATCCACAGACACTCAGAGGGGCTTCTTTAGTAATGCATAGTCCCTCGGAGTGGGCCCAGCCCGGAACTGAATCAGACGTCTCTGCTGGTAAAGGGAGCCCATGTGCACGTGCACAGATGCCGGTACACCTGCAGCCCTCACACCTGCCCAGGCACTGGCCAGGCTGGCTGGACAGGCCACAGGGCTCCTATGAAGTCTCTGCTTCTCTCTGCTCGGGGCCGTCACCTGTGGTTGAGTTTGGTTTATCACCCTCCTATTTGCCTTTGTGCCTGGCCTGTCACATAAATCCTTCGTGGCACTGACATTTCTTCCCTCACCCCACAGAGGTGGGCAGTGGGGCTCAGGGAACCCAGGTGTGGACTTGTTCCTGCTAGGTGACAATTTATTTCCTGTTATTCTCAGAGGGATGCTGGCCTGGAGGACACATGACAGGCTCATCTCTTGTGAGTAGGAATAAATAAGACAGAGGCCGAGGAAGTCTTCTTCCAGCACCCTTAGCCTGGATGGTCTTAGGATATGCATCTGGGACAACTGAGCCCTCCCTGTGGCTCCTAAGAGATGGTGCAAACCTTGTTCCGGGGACGCCCTCCCAGCCCTGAGTTCCCCTGCCAAGGCCAGGCCCTGTGACCGAGTGGGCGCAGCGTGGCCCTCACAGCCAGGTTCATGCCTACAGCCTCCTACTCCCAGGGAATTGGCTGTACTGCAGTTCTAGCTTATCTCTATTCTAGTCTCTCTAAATCAGTTCCTGCCTGATTCATTGTTCAGAAAGTGAGATAACACAAAGGAAGTTTCTTTATGGTCCAGGGAATTCAATGCCTAAGAACTTACTGGAAATTCTTGAAGCTGTTTGGCTTATGTTTGCTTTTTTTTTTTATCTTCGATTAGATTTTCCTGCATCTCATCATAAACTGACTCAAGAATAAAGGTTTTTTTCAGGAATTAATCTCTAATGTAGAGATTCCAGGAATTCTAGCCGGGATCTCAAAACAAACCCACCTAGGCCAGGTGTGATGGGAAACGCCTATAATGCCAGCACCCAGGAGGCTGAGGCAGGGAAATCATTTTGTGTTCAAGGCCAGCCTGAGTTATATGATAAATTCAAGGCCAGTCTGAACTGCTACTGAGACACTATTCTCAAAGAAACAAAACAACAAAAGAAGCAAAACAAAAACAAAAATTAAAAACCCAAACTACAAACAATTACACAAACGGAATCATTCTTAACTCAGGCCCCTGCTTACTTTTCCTCTACCTGTTCTTAGAGTGAGAGGACCTCGGGTTCAAATCCCAGAATATCTCACTTTTTGTTGTGTGACCCTGGGCTAAATCCCTTCACTATGAGTCTTAGTTTACTCCTCCACAATGGGTGATAGTTCCTCAGTCTTGCAGTGGGTGTGGCTCAGTGACAGGGTGTTTGCCGCATGTCCTCGACTGTAGATTTGAAACCCAGCACTGAAAATATATTTTAAAAATCAAATCAAATAAAAAATAAAACAAACAAAAATCAAGAAGTAGTTCCGGTTCTTTAGGAGGCTGAAGCAGGAAGATAGTTTAAGATCAGGAGTTGGAAGTCAATGGTGGCAAGTTAGCAAGGACCCCTACTCAAAAATAAAACAACATGGGACTAGGGATTTAGCTCAGTGGTTCCAGCGCCTGATTTGGAAGTTCAAGGGCCTGGGTTTGATCGCCCGTAACCACATATAACAGTGCTGGGTGTGGAGACTCACGCCCACTGGCAATCAGAACCACATACCACAGTGGTGGGCGTGGGGGCTCACACCTGTAATCCCAGCAGTCAGGAGGCGGAGGCAGAAGGATTGCTGGGTTGGAGGCTGAGTTCAGGACCAGCCTGAACTACAAAGAAAGACCCTGTCTCAAAAAACTTAAAAACACCCAAAAGCTCACTCCTGGAGATGTCAGTAACATCTTCAAAGTGTCTGGTACGCAGAAGCTACTTAGGAAAAGGCAACTTGACAACTTCCATTCCGATCCCTGGCGCCTGGGGGGGCATTGTGGCTCCCACTTCCTCCTGGGCGGGAAGATGGAGCCAGCCTCTGGGCAGGGGCAGATTCTGAGCAAGAAGGGCCGCCGTGCTGACTAACGTCCTAACCTTCTGAGACTTGGTTTCGACTGAGAGCTTTGTAAATGAGGCAGCGCCCATAAAGACCTTGGCATGGGGCCCAGAATCACCAAGTGCCCGATAAACAATAACTCCTGATGATTACCCAGAAGTTCAATCTCGCACCCTCTGGCACCATGAGCTTGGTGCAACGAGCCTACCACATGCCCGTGTCCTAAAAGCAACCAGTCTTCTCTCGGCGGCAGGCTGGGCAGTCCCAGAAGGTTCAGTCTCACCTCCACAGGAGCCTGCTACACAGCCCGAGAGCCAGGCCACTGCTGCTCTCGGCATCGTGCAAAGAGCCCGGGTGACGTGAATGGACTGGTGACTTCCACAAAGCCATAGCGCTGGGACTGGAAGCTGGTTTGAGGGAGAGCCAAGGGCCCTCCCAAACCTCCTAGGCTCCATAAGGAGTCTTCTAGCTACTGATCCAAAATCAAAAGGGGTCACGTAGGCAAGTGCTTGTGGCATCACCACCACCGCTGGCACGCTTCACTCTGGAGGATTCTGAGAGGCATCTACATGCCGTGACCAATCACTCTCCTCTCAAGCATATGCCCATCTTCTGGGCCATGCCATTTTACAGATTAGAACACTAAGGCACTGAGACAGAGAAATGACTTCTCCAGGGCTGCTAGGCTGGGTGGGAGCTGCACCCACGTGTCCAGCGTGGACAAGGCTGAGTTCAGGGTAGGGAGTGGGGCTGTCATCAGCCATCCTTTCTTGAACGTCTTCATTCTCATGAAATACCATGTTGCTGTCCTTTCCTCACTCACTGCTCCCGGGCGGTCCTGGGAAGCCACACAGGGCTTTCCAGTGAGGACAGAGGACAGCCCTGAGAGAGGCGAGGCAGGGACCTGGGGTCAGTAGCCGGTTACCTCCAGCACGCACACCTGCACTCAAGCAAAAGCAGCCCGGAGACAGCCAGCAAGGACGCCCTGGACAGCCCCGCTCAGGTGGGGATGGGCCGGCCAGCCGCCTCCCCCATGGGACCCAGCTAGCGAGCCGGGGTTCCGAGTTCCTGCTCAGAACGTGCTCCACTTCCCATTTCACTGGCCTTCAGCCTCGCATTTCCCGGAGGTGCCAGAAGTCATGCGCGCCTTCTGCTTCCTCTGCTGAGCGCTCCCTGGGGCCGAGAATCGGCTTCGGGGTTTTTGTTCTTCGGCTGCGGTTTCCTAGTGCTCAGAGTGGAAAGCCCACAAGCTGCTCTGTCTGTGGGACCCAGGCCTGCGCCTCCGCAAGCTGAGCTAACATCAGCAAACTGGGCACGAAAGGGAACATCCAACCTGGGAACTTTTTTTTTTTTCTTTGCATTACTGCAGCTTGAACCTAGGACCTTTTTTTTTTTTTTGAGGTAGTGTTTTGCTAAGTCGCTAAACTGCCCAGCCTCAATTTGAACTTGTGATCCACCTGCCTCAGCCTCCTAGAGTACAGGAATGACAGGTATTTGCCTGCATGCGTGATTCAATCTAGGTATTTTTTAGTGCTGTTTGACCAGATATTTCTAGCTATTCACGTGCACAGTGGGATTTTATTTTCTTGCCTCTTTGGAACCGGTCAAATAAAACCACGTAGCAATAAGAGGGGAGAAGGTGAAAGCACCTAACTGCTCCTCAGACCTTCCAGAACCTTCTTTGGCCATGGAACAAGTGTTCACCACTGTATTACACCCTTGGCCCTTTTTAAGTTTAATTTTGGGACAAAATCTTGCTAACTTCAGCTGGCTGGGCTCCTGCTTCAGGATCCCATGTACCTGAGATTCCAGGTGTGTGTCAACACGCCCAGCAAATGTTTGTTCTTCGGGGTCAGTGGGGGCTGTGCTCCCTCCGCTTTCAAGGAGCCAGGGTGACACAGCAAGTCACTTTGATTAGGTTCCATGGCACAAAGAAAGCCTCAGGGTCTCCTTCGGTTGTCTGGGCTAACGTTAGGCTTGCAATCCTTCTGCCTCAGCCTCCCAAGTAGCTGGTATTATAGCTGTGCACCATGGTAGCCAGCTAAAAAGAACTTTGCAAACCACTGAATTGGATAATCTCCAATAATTTCTCAGAAGAAATGGAAAGAACTCCTTAAAGGCAGCAACATATCCATGGCTATATTTCTCCAGCAAATATATACATAGTGTGCAGCAGTTTATCAGGAGAATAATATCTGGAGAATTTATCACCAGACTTTACAACCTCTGATATAAAAACCAGTGTGGAGAGGAAGAAAATATGAGCTAGCAGTGCAGTGGAATATTACGCAATACTGTTACACAACAATATTGAAGAACAGTTAATCAAGTGAAAAATTAAATTTTGCAAAGTCAGATATTAAATTATTAAATTATATGTCAAATATGGATTTGGTATATCAAAAATACTGGGCAAATATAGCAAGTTCTCAAAAAAAGTAAACAGAAAATCCCACAACCCTACTATTAATAATATATTCAAAAGAATTGAAAGCAGGGACTCAGAGATATTTATACACTCATGTTTAAGCAGTATTAATCACAGACGCCAAGAGGATAAAACCAACTCAAATGTCCATGGGCAGATAAACAGGTAAACACAAATTATGTACACGTACAGTGGAATGCTACCCAGCCCCATAAAAGAGGGAAACGGTGGGACACGCTGCAATACAGATGAACCTGGGAGTCATTCTGCTCAGTAGAAATCAGATGCGAGAGGAGAAATAGTGCCTGACTGGACCTCAGTGAGGCGGGGAGAAGAGTCATAGTGACAAAGTTGGAGAAGAGGGTGGTGGCTGCAAGGGTCGGGGGAAGAGGGTGGAAAAATAACCGTTTTAACTGGTACAGAGTTTTTGTTTGGACGATGGGAAAATTCTTGAAATAAACTTGGTGCTGGTTAAACCATGTTTAACCATGTTAAACCACGCCATGTCAAATACGGCTACTGAATTGCACACACAAAGATTAAAATGTCAAATCTGACATTAAGTATCTTTTACCTCAATTTTTAAAAATAATTAGGTTTACATGGAACTAGCTGTGAAATCTTTGCAATGATCAGTATATTCTTCCCACCTCTCTGTATCACTAAATTCCTATCATGAGAATCTATTTGATTATAACCAGACAAAAGTTACTTAATCAAATAAATTTGGTGGTTCACAGACACCAAAAATGCATTGTTTCTTTTATATAAATACAACCATACTCTCTGTACTTAATTAATTAAACGAGCCACATTCCAGGATGCTCTATATATAGTCTGAGCTTCTTGGTCAAAAAATAAATAAATAAAAAAAAGGAGAAAAGTCAACAGTGGTCTCAGAAGACAAGTTGTTCTCATCACTATTTAAATACATTTCAAATTAAAACAGAACCAAAATAAATCTTCTAATGAGTCTCCCCAGAAATTGTCTGTCTTGGAAAAGTTCAACCACAAACCGAGGAGAAAACGAGAAGTACAGGAAAGTGGGCAATGGCCAGTGTTTGTCCGGAACGTTAACTCGGCACAGCTGGGAAAGTGAATTTCAGGCCCTGCTGCTTATGCAAAGCGTTGTTGTGTGGGGCGGAATGTGGAATCCAGCGGAGCCTGACATTTATACTCATTGAAACTTGTTTCTTCCAACATGTTCCATGCCAGGTGAGTGTTGAACAAGTATTTGAAGAATACTGGATTGAGGAGCAGCCAACATCTCTGCCTGCCAGGGTGCGCTAGTCCCTGGCTGCTGGGACCCAGCTTTCTGGGCTCCTGGGCAGACAGTGGGATTAGCCTCAGCAAGGGCTGGAGGAGCTGGAACAAATTCCCTAAGCCGTGACACGGCAGTGTCCTCCAGAGGTCCAGGGTCCCTATCTGGTCAGTGGGCCCTTTGTAGGGTTGCTGTGAGGGCTGGGTGTTATCACATGTGTAAAGTGTCATGTGACTGTGAAACACAGGGTCTCACCTTCCTCTATGGAGTGAGCCGGGGGAGGGGAGTTTGCCAGTATGTAGTCAGCTCTTGGTGGGGGTTACTGGATGACAAACACGGCTCAAAGGGAGGGGCTGCAGCCTGCACCAGAGCCCCGGGTCCGAGTCATCTCAGCATTACTCGGCCTCATGACCTTCCCAGAGATCAGAGTGAGATGTCAGGCCACACATGGAGGCTCAAGGACATTAGTAAGTCGTTCCAAGCAAGAGCAAGATTAGCCAGTTTGGGAGGTCCCCTAAAGTTCCTTGGGCAGGAGAGAGGAGTGGGGTTCCAGCATTCCAGCCCAACCACAGACCTCTTTATTAGCTTAATTGACTCCTCCTACGATTAATTTAAAAAGATAAAAATAAGGGCCGATTTAGTTCAGTGGTTCCAGTGCCTGCCTTGCAAATGCAAGGGCCCAAATTCAATCCCCGCTAACCACATACAACAATGCCAGGTGAGGAGACTCACACCCACCAGCGATCAAAACCACATACCACAGTGCCGGGTGTGGTGTTCATGCCTGTAATCCCAGCACTTGAGAGACAGAGGCAGGAGGATTGCTGTGAGTTCCAGGACAAGCTCAGGGCCAGCCTGAACTACAAACGCAAGACCTTGTCTCAAAAAAAAAAAAGATTAAAAATAAAACAGGGAGCAGCAGAGTCCTGCAGTCACTACACTAGCCAGGCTTCCATAAAGAGGAGGTGATGGGCCAGTACCCAGGCCCCTCCCCACATCCCCTGGCCTCATCCCCTTCTACAAGGAATGAGCTGCTTAACTACTGGCTACCTGCCCCACCCAGGCCAAAGAACCCACCTTAGTCAACAGCTGGCAGGGTAATCTGCGGTGGTACGTGTAGTACACTGATTTGAAAATGGGTTCTCAGGGCTCCGCCAGGGTCCACCCGAATGATCTTAAGTAAATTCCCTCCCTCCCCACCCACGCCCACCCTACTTCCAGCCTCAGATTCTCATCAGTGAAACTAGAGAATATCTTGGCTTTCTGCCAGCTCCCCACTTTGATTTTATAACCTAAAAAAAGCAAGCAAGAATTTGATAGAATTTGTGACGCTGGCACACTGTGTGCACTGGGAAGGTTCGCCATTCTAGACTCAGTCTGCTCATCTTGTCTTGTTTCACCTCAAACCATTGTCATTCTGGTAAAGAAGGCTTCCCCTCCCCCTGGCCCTTCACCTACAGCTCCACTCGGGTCCCAGAACACAAACAGGAAGTGTGATTTGAGCAGCGGATGAGCAGCCTGTGGCTCGGTGGCACGGTCAGGCGGAGGGAGAACAGAGAGTTTTGAGCTTTGCGAATAAGGTTCAGATCGCGGGCCCTCCTTACACCGTACGGGAGGAGGACGGTGTCGGGAGATTCGAAGTCTCGGGACTCTGTCCAGTCTGACCTTAGGGAAGCCTTGACCCTTCCCCGCTGACTGGAAAGTTTCCTTTTCGCAGCCAGAGCTGTGACTGAATGAAGGGCCGCATCTCACTGCCCCGGTCTCGGTCCCCAGTCTCTCCCTCCCTGTGTAACCTGAGGCTCTTTCTTATCCTCTCCGGGCCTCCGTTTTGCCCCTTCACACAGCTAGGACAAGAATGCTTCTTCAACACGATGAAGAGGAAGCACTCCTACAAGTGCCTCACACCGTCTGGAGAGACAGAGAAACATCCAGTACATGTGAGCTATTATCGTTTTTATTATTTGTTTAATCTGATTCTTGGATCACTTCCTCTTCCCAGTTTCCCCATCTGTAAAAAGGACCCCACAGACTATGTCCCCGACCAACCACCAAGAGGAAGCCAATCTAAATACCTGGCGGAGCCAAGCATAGCAGGAGAAGGAAAAGCAAGAAAGTCTGTGCAGCTGCCCCAGCGCGGAAAGATGTGGGGATTGGCAGCTGCCCCAGGTTGCTGGGCACCAGAAAAGTTCCCAGTTGCACCCAAATTTAGTAGCAGAGGGAATATCCTGGCCCGATCCCAGTGTGCCCTGTGGGGGATGTCGGCTTTGGGCTTCTTTCTATTCCTGCCTCCGTCCTGAACCTCCAGGGAAGAAGAGGGTGCTGGACTCAAGTCATCTCAGCTCCCGGAAGAATGGAGAACAGATGGGCCTCCGTCCAGTGAGCTGCCGTGTCTCACATCTGAGGCATGGGAGGTACCAGAGGGAGCTTCTGGGACTCAGAACCCCATGGTCTTATCTCACAAAAGCTGCTCCCTGACTTATGCGGTGAGGCTTACACTTTCTTTATTTCATATGGTACAGAAAGAAATATACATCCATAAGAACCATACTATGAATTTTGAATGTTTCCCAGCCTAGGAATAAGTGGCAAGATGCTTTTCGTGATTCCTGGCCTCGACAGTGCCACGACCGCCAGGATCAGTCTTCCTGCACTGTGCTGTAGGCTGGGATGTTCAACTGGCCAGGTGTATTCAATGCATCCTTCACCTGTGGTATTTTTAACTTAGGATGGGCTGATTGGAATAGAACCCTACTGTAAGCTGAGGGGCATCTGTACTTGCTCGGCCAGAGTCAGGGGGGCAGGGGGAGCTAAAGTCTGTTGACGGTGCCACCCAGTGCAGTGGCTCTTCAAATGTGATCCTTTCACAGTGCTGCTCCTTTCTTCATCAGGAGGCACAGAAACTGAGAAACATTTTTATAGTATTTCACCAAAGTACCAGTCCTCAGAGATTTAGGATCATAAGGGTAAGGCTTGCTACAATATACAGAAAGAATGCAAATGTGAAGGAGGGTCCTCATGATCTCTACCCAGGGCTGCTCCACAAGGCAGTGTACTCTTCGTTCAAGACGGAACCACTTACCCAGTGGGCTGTGACCCCGGGACATCTCACCCAGCAGCAAATGCAGAGGGCCTGGCAGTTCTGCTGGCCCAGAGAAAAGGGCAGACAGAAAAAGCTAACTCTCCCTTCCTGTAGCCTGGAATGCTGGGCTGGCACCGCCCAGGGCTATCCGAGGGAAGCTGTTGTCAATACAGTATTAAGAAGCTGCCCACAGACAAAAAGGACAGAACTGTCGGACTTCAGGAGCTGTGCCCGCCGGCTCCCCCTCTTGAAGATACTGAAGTGCACAAGGGTTGTCTTCACCGGGTACAGAAGGTTTCCTCACCCGATGGAGAGCGGAGGGGTCTCTGTTCCAACCCTTCTCTTTTACACAGGAAGAGACAGGAGGCTCCAGGAAAGATGCACCTGACAGAGGCCGGGTGTGAACCCCAGCGGGCCCCCTGTGTACTCATTCAACCAGTCCATGTTTATTGTGGGCCTGACTGGCATATACATACCAGTGCTGTGCTCAGCACCAGACATTCAGAATAGCAGTAAACCAGTGAATAAAGGAAATAACTACCAGATGCAAGAAAAAGCCTAAAAAGCAAAACAAACACATAAAAAAAAGTTGACATGTTGAAAAATAAGTGGGACATTGCTCAGGAATGCCCCCCCTGTGCCAGGCTGTCTTTGAGCTCCTCCAACCCAGTAGTGTTCCAGAATTAGATCATACTGGCTTGCACAAACCAACAGTTAATTTTTAAAAAAAAAATTATAACTGACATATGGTAATTGCACTTATCTGTGAGGTGTAGTGTAATG
>PVIR01004717.1:50584-77115 GCA_004026965.1 Petromus typicus
TCCTCCTGCCTCTGCCTCCCGAGTGCTGGGATTACAGGCGTGAGCCACCACGCCCGGCACTGTGGTATGTGGTACTGGTTGCTGCTGGGTGTGGGTCTCCACACCCAGTATTGTTATGTGGTTACCGGGGAATCGAACCCAGGCCCTTGCGCTTGCAAGACAGGCGCCGGAACCACTGAGCTAACTCCCTGGCCCTGTAGTGTAATATTCTGACCCACGTATTCAATGTGCAATGACCGAGTTGTTCAACTTTCAGGAATTTGGCATGCCGGTTGTCAACCACAGTCACTGTTAAAAAATTCAGTTAGGTAAATGGACAGATCAATGCATTATTCTATGCACCAGGATAATAAAAACTGGCTGCTTCTAATCATTTTGTTATATTGTGATCTCTTGGGGTTATTTCATCTCTCAGATCTAGGCAGCATGGAAAACGCTATATACAACAAAGATACTACATGTTTTTTCCCAACTCCCCAAGCACAGACAGGAAAAGGGCCGTCGTGGAAATATTTACACTATGGAAATTGGCGAGTGTCATTCGGCAGAGCATTCATGTTTTGAAAAGCCGATCACCAGACATGGGCAAGCACAACAACCGAGGCCAGCCCTTCTGGGTTTGCAGGGGCTTGGTCTTGGCAGTGGGAGGAGGAGGGGTGTGAAGGGTCCCCAGTCCTGTGGGGTGTGTGTGCCGAGAATGCAAATGTGAAATGGCTGAGTAGACCTGAGAACCCTGCTTTCCACAAACTGGCGAACCAAAGCTGTGTGGGATCGAGGCTCCCTTGTTCATTTAGTTTTTCTTTTTGGTAAATTCAACCCTGTGTTTAAGTTCCTGGAGCCAAAAATTTAAAGAAGCCCAGCAGAGAATCTCTCTTTATGAAGGTGTCTGGCTGCCTCTGAATTCTCTAGATCTGCCTACTGTGTTTCTTTCCTTTGAAGTTAATAACTATGCTACGAACTGCTGGCCAGTTACTATTTCTTCCGCTACCAGTCATGATAATGGCACTTGGCCCTTACTGCCACCTTGTACCAAACACTTGATACTCAACTTTAAAATCCCCAACAACCCATTTCACCGATGAGGATGCTGGGGCTCGGTGGTACAAGATCTTGCCTGGGGCTAGGCTTCCCATGGAAGATTCATTCTTCCCTCTGGGAGATCCTGTGACCTTCCCTAGAATTGTGCAGCACTGGAAAGTCCCCATCTCTGATGGCACGGGCAGACTTGGCAGTTGCCCAGTTTGTGTGAGGAACGCTCCATCCATCACCACAGCAAAACAAGTCAAAGGCTCTCTATCTACCCATCTGTCCCCTGAATGAAGGTCAGGCACATAGGCCTTAGCCAAAGGAGCAACTTTGCATCCTGAGGAAATGTCACAAACACAGACATGGGGGAAATAGTCACAGTTCTCCCGATGGCAGCAAGAGCTAGAATCAGCTACTACATGAGGCCTTCGCTCGTATGCGGTGCCCAGCCTCCACGGCTCCAGCTGTCTTGGTATTCTAGCCTTCCTGGGAGTGCGGCGGGCAACAGAAACTAGACCTGGGGTGTAAAACATCCCTCCAAAGTCTGATAAGTTCAGAGGCAGGGTTCTCAGAAGGGGGTCAGCTCATGAGGGTACTAACTCATCACTAGATCAATATATTGATGAATTTAGTAGGGCATGGACTTATGAGGAGGTGGGGCTTCTGCCGGAAGCCGGGCTCTGGAGGTGTGGCCTTGAAGGGCACACACTGCCCCGCCCCTTCCTCCGTGGCTCCTCCCCTCTCACTCAGCTTCCCAGTTTGGGTGAGGTGATCCGCTCCCTCCGCTAGCCCTGCTACCCCTGTTGTTTCTGCCTTCGAACCAGCTTACTATGGACTGAAACCTTTAAGACTATAAATCAAATTAAACCTGCCCTCCTTTAGGGTGTGCACATCAAGTATTTCGTCCAGCAGCAAAAAGACGACTAACACATACGGACTAGTTTTCCTGCCTCCATCTCCTTTTGTTACTTATAACCATGATCTCTGTCCATCACACCTTCTCCAGCACTACACAGTATAGCACCCCAAATAGTCACCTCCTGTGTTGAATTTTCTTTCTTTTTTTTAGGTTTTTTGAGACAGGGTCTCGCTTTGTGGTTCAGGCTGGCCCCGAGCTCAGCCTCCAACTCACATCACAGCAATCCTCCTGCCTCTGCCTCCCGAGTGCTGGGATTACAGGAGTGAGCCACCACGCCCGGCACTGTGGTATGTGGTACTGATTGCTGCTGGGGTGAGTCTCCGCGCCCAGTATGGTATGTGGTTACCGGGGATCGAACTCGGGCCCTTGCACTTGCAAGACAGGAGCCAGAACCACTGAGCTAAATCCCCGGCCCCCTGTGTTGAATTTTCATGCAGCCACAGAATCGGTTTCAAAACACCTGATTAACCTCACACTAGGAAATAGCAATTGTCCCTTGCTTTGCATAGCTCTGGCTAACACACAGCAAAAGTTTGCCACCCAAGATATCAGTCTCTGGACAGCCATCAGCAAACCAGACCCAGTTCCTGTTCTCAGGGAGCCTCAGCCTCCTGAAAAGAAGCCTTGCCCCTAACGTGGGAAATGCCTTGGCTTTCCTCACACACACCATGCAAGTTCCTCCTGGGGACAACTGTCCTGTTCTAGGAGACCTCCTTAGGGAAGTAGGAAGGCAGACTGACAGACACTACCATCCCAGGGTCACCGCTCTGAGCAGCTGTCCCTCGTCCTGGGCGTGCACCCTCCAGCCAGGGATTCTGGTCTTGGGAACAGTTGATGGCTCAGCAGGACGGTGCTCACTGCCTCTGCACCACCAGGAACACTCCTGCTGTTCACCCTCGGTGTAAGGATCACATCCCCTGGAAGCCTTCTGTGGCCACCACCCCACATCGGGTCAGGCTCAGCACACACACCCTATGCTGCTTCCTAGTAACTGTTTACCTAACTTCCAGCCTCCCGGAAGGTAGGGCCTGGGATCGGCCACTCTCATGTGTCAGTAGATCTTGGTGGAGTTAATTAATGAAGGAACAGAATGAATGATGATGACGGCAGATCTAAGAATGACTCACAGCCTGAGTTTTCAGGAACAGGTCAAGATACCTCAAAACCTGGGATCCCTCCAGACATAATAGCTGCTTCTTCTGTGTGAGTTTGGCTTAAGAATCCATTTCTTGGGGCTGGGGATTTAGCTCAGTGGTTCCGGCGCCTGTCTTGCAAGCGCAAGGACCTGGGTTCGATCCCCGGTTAACCACATATAATACTGGGTGTGGAGACTCACGCCCAGCAGCAATCAGTACCACATACCACAGTGCAGGGCGTGGTGGCTCACGCCTGTAATCCCAGCACTCAGGAGGTAGAGGAAGGAGGACTGCTGTGATGTGAGTTTGAGGCTGAGCTCAGGGCCAACCTGAACCACAAAGTGAGCCCCTGTCTCAAACAAAAAAAAAAAAGAATCCATTTCTTGTGGATTGGGGCTTCTTTTTCATTTTTTACTTTTTATTGTTGTTGTTGTTGTTTTAACTGCAGGTATTGGTCTGAGAAAAGTTTGCTAGATTTATGCCCTGTGGCATCGACTGGCAGAGAAACTGAGGTTCCAACAGAACCCACAGCTGGCATGACAGCCTGCGTGGGACGTGGCCACCTCATTTTCAGCCCGAAACTCTATTCAGTGCCCCACCCCAGAAGAGCCCAGTCCACTGCATTTAAAGCAAAGCTCCCAAGGACAAGAGCACCCAACCTGAGATGAAATGGATACCCAGCAAGAATGAGTTCCCTAGCCCCAACTCTCCTCCTGGCCTCACCCAGCTACAGCTTCCTCTCTGGGTGACCTCCATCCCTGCACTTGGCCTCCAGGATCTCTCCACCTTCATGGAATCAAGCCACATTGTCCGGAGTCAGAACCTGGCTCTCACACCTCAGTCCCGCTACTTTATTCCTAGGAGGCTTTGGCCAAAACCTGTACTATGGGTTGGACAGAAGATGTCCTAACCGAACCCCGCCGAGGCTTGTGTGTTCAGAGGTGGCGCTTTTGGAAGGTGGCTGGATCAGGAGGGCTCTAGCTCATAACTTCATCAGTTAATCCAGCTCAATCCATTGGTGAGTTTGCAATGTTTAATGGCACTGGTGGGAAAAAGAAATGGGGCCAATTGAAGGGAATGTGTTTTATAGACCTTGGGGACTGACTACATGTGGGCCTGGCCCCTTCCTCTCCAGGTCTCTCTCCTTCCTGGCTGCCATGACATAACCAGCTTGCCTGTACCATGCACCACTAGCCTCCATGATATGCCTGATTCACAGACCTAAAAGCAATGGCGTCAGACGACCATGGACTAAAACTCCTGAAACCATGAGCCGCAGGAAACCTTTCCTCTTTTAAATTGTTTTTGTGAGCTATTTATCACAGCATCAGAAAGCTGACGACACAACCTTCAAACTCTAAGCCTCTATTTCTCATGTGTCAAGTGGAGTAAATAGTTACTGGCCTGCTGACCACACAGGGCTTTTGTGAGGCCCAGGTGAGAGGCGCATATACAGTCTCACTTCTACTGACCAGAAGTGGGAAGCGCTACCCACAATCATTCTGTAGTTATTTTTCTGAATTTCCCAAATTCTGTAGTTATTTTCCCAGGGTCTTGCTGTCAACCCAAAGTCAGCTGATCTCCTCCAGAGCCCCTTCTTTTTACCTGGCCTTATGACACTGCCTCGCAATCACACCTCCCCAGCAGCCCTCTCCTTCTTTAGTTTCCCAGACTCACTTGCTTCAATGGCCCTTCCTCCAGCTCAGCTCACCTGGCTCAGGTGGGCAGCTCCATGATTTTCCTGCCATCCACAACTGCCAACAACACATGGCTTGTGACAGGAACCACAGGAAGCCCCTGCCTCTCACCCAAGTCCCTCATGGACGTGTGTGCAGTCCCAGGACACATGCATGGGTACACGGGGCTGGATCTCCACCCCACCACTCATCCCACTGCTTCATAGAAGCTCCGCTTGACCATAAAAATCAGCACAGAGGTTCCTGAAACCCAAATCTAGAAAGCTGCCGTGGCCTGGACTGTGCCATCTGTGAGGGCTGCCGTCTCCAGGCTCAGTTTGAAAACTAAATTGACCGGCTCTTTGGCTGTAGATTCAGACAACTAATTTTATTTCCTCTTTTGGGAGCTGTAAAGATTTTCAGAAAGAATTTTAGGCTCAATATTCTTGATGGCAACCCTGCGATCCATGGGCCCAATCTACATCCTTCTCGGACTTCACAAATGATCCCAACCAGCCTCTCTGTCTTAGGAGCAAAGGTAACACTCCTATGAGCAGAACTTTGCATGTAGGCAGAGCGGTGAGGTGCTGCCCCAGGTCTGACAGCCACCAAGAATGCAAACTCAGGCCACATTGAACCGGCGTGTGTCGAGCAAAGCGCTCTGTGGTCACATGAACAGTGTACCCTCCAACTCCAGCAGCTCATAGCACAGGAAGTAAGAAATACTATAATAACATGTGGCAGAAATGCACTTGAGGCCATGCACTGCAGGGCAACTGGGGTGCTAGTGGGGAAGGCAGCGTGCCTAATCCTTGGTGCACAGGACGAAGAGCCTGGCTTCACAGCTAGGATAATGAAGCTGGTTTTGAAGGGTGAGTAGGAGCCTCCAGGTAGTGGAGTGGGGAGAGAAAGAACATTCTGAGAAGAAGGAGCAGCAGGGGGAAAAGTTTCAGAGATATGAAGCCAGAAGAGCATTTTATTAATTCTGGGAAGCTGGAGTAGAGGTCCAAAGGGTGCAGTGATAAGAGAAAGCGGCACTTCAGAGCGCAGCTCTTGCAGGACCTTGGATGTCTCCTAAAAGAGTATGTACTTTGTTCTGAAGTCAGTGGGAAGCCTTAGAAAGATTCAAACTGCCAGTTTAGAGTCTGGTGAGAAGATGTTGGTTTGCAGGGACATAGTATGTTGGAGGAGAGAGAGGAGAAGGTCACAGTGGAGGGCCAGCCTGGAGGGCTTGCACTTGGGCTCAGTGGGGTGTGGGGCTGTTCCAAGACTTAGTAGAGACAAAGAAGCAAACAAACAAGGCCCTGAGGGAGAAGTGCTGTGGTCTGGATAGATGTCCAAGGTCTGGTCCCCAACCTTGGTGCTATTAGGAGGTAATGGAAGCTTCAGGATGTGGGGTTTGATGGAGAAAGCTAGGCCATTGGGGGTAGACCCTCAGAGGAGAACACTGGGACTCTGGATCTTCTTCCTGGCTGGCCAAATCGGCACACAGAGATCGGAAAGATGATGCCATGTTTGAGTGGCTGCTATGGAAAGTGGGGTCTGTGAGAGCAATCACGTTGGAGAGAGAGAGGAAGGTGGAGGCCTATATCTGGGCGTGGCAGTGATGCCCCGTCATCTGCCGTTTTGAGTTTTAAAGTTTCAGTTATTCACAATCAGCCACAGGCTGAAAACATCAAATGGAAAATTCCAGAAAAAAAGTCAGGTTGTAAATTTATAATTGGGCACTGTTCTATATAGCACAACTGATGAAATCTCATGCCACAAGGGGCATGAGCCTGTCCACAAGGGGCTATGAGCCATTCCTTTTTCCAGTGTCACCCCATTGTATATGCTACCCACTGTCAGTCACCAAATAGCCTGGTACATACTACATATCCAAGTTCACTACCATCTGAGGCTTCAGGCATGCTCTGGGGTCCTAGGGTGTATTCCCCATCGATTAGCAACATACCACATCGGCAAACAGCCAAGTGGATTGTTGTTCCCAAGAATCCATGTCGTATTGATAAGCAAAGTACATACCTCTCTATATGTGTGTATGTTTATAACGTTGGTCCTGGGCTTGGTGCCTGGCTGGAAGGTGGATGGAAATGACAATGAGAGCACGGTAGAGGCCTTAAGAGACATTCTGTCATCTCTTCCTTGCTCCTCAGTATGAGAACACCGTATACCAGAAGCAGCTCCCTCAGCCTGGATCCTCTATCTTAGTTGCTTTTCTTTTGTTTTGAAGTTAAATAAGGAAAGGTTTATTTAGCTCATAGTTTGTAGAGGTTTCCATCCATAGTTGGCTAGCTCCACGGCAGGCTGGCAAGGCAGATGGACATTGCAGAGGAGAAACAGTTCACAGTGGGCAGTAGGTAGCAAAACAAACAAGAGGCCTTAGTAGCTTCTTTCTGCCCCTTTTATACTCTATCTAGGCTGCTGGGATTAAGGCGGTGTCAAACCAAACAGTGGTCTGATACAGCCATCACATACTCTGATCCCCACATCACACACCCTAGATTCAGCCCCCTCTGAAAAAGCAGGAGTGTATGACGTTAGACACAAATCATGATAGTCTTGGAGCAATGCTTTTGTCTGGTTGGAAGCTAGGGCTGGACCCCCAAACCTTGCACCACAACTGTCCTGCAGCTAACATCTTACATAAACAATAAATAAACATATCAAAGGCTAAGCTTGAGGTTGTTTGGCACATAATGTGACTGCAGCAAACACCAGCTGCACACTCTAGGTTATGATTTTGATTTAGATCTCCCCTCCAAAGTCTCACACCCTCGTAGGTAGCGCTTTGAGGAGGTGACTGGGTCATGGAGGTGTGATAATTATTGGCGGACTTGTTCACGATGAGTTGATGGATCTAAATGTGATGTTGGGAGATGAAGATGGCTGAAGGGGGTAGGTCCCTGGGGCCATGTCCTGGAAGGGCGTATCTCCCTCCACCATCCCTCATATGGCTCTGCCATGCCATCTTGCACTACAATCTGTGGACTATGGACTATAATTTCTACAAACTGTGACCCAAAATAAATCTCTCCTCCTCTGTTTTATCTGAGCAACAAGAAAACTAAGATAACACATGAGATGAGTAGTATAGATTGTAATGCTCCACATATGCTATGACAAAAGAAGTTGCAATGAATGAGGAACCAAAGAATGTTTTCACTGAGGCATCTCATCTTCATTCACTCACTGACCTCCAAGGTGGACACACCCATCCTGACTTCAAAGTCACAACTCCTTGTTGCCTCCTGATCCTCCCAGTGCCTTGTTCCATCCATTATCCCTTTCCTTCCCTGGACGAAATCCTTCCCCCAACTCTACATGCCTCACTAGTCTTTCCATCCTAAAGATCTCTCCCTTCACCCAGTCACCCTGCACTTCCCTATAATCAAATCTCTCCTCTAACCTTTCCAAACAAAAAGTTAAAAGAGTTCATGATGTTCACAGTCTCCACTTCTTCAGCCTCATCTATACAGACAGTCTCTGTCCTCCACTTTAGCCAACTGCTCTCAGGATATTTCAGTGGCCTCCTAATTGCCCAGTGCAATTTCCAGTCCGTATGGCCAGACACCTTTGTGCCAGTTAGCTGTGAACTCAACTCACTGTCTCTCCCACCCCATCCTTCCTCCTCCCTGTCCTCTCAGTGACACCGCCATTCATCCAACCGCCCTTGACCGAAGGCCGCCATGAGACACCATGTGAGTTTGCGTGTCTTGAGACATTCAAGCAAAAATGCCCATTGGGCAGTTAAATATGTGTGATATGAGTCCAAAACGACATAGGATGAAAACTATTAAAATCATGTTTAGGGACCGGGAATTTAGCTCAGTGGTTCCAGCGCCTGTCTTGCAAGGGCAAGGGCCAGGGTTCCATCCCCGGGAACCACATACAACAATACTGCGTGTGGAGACTCACGCCCAGCAGCAATCAGTACCACATACCATAGTGCCAGGCATGGAGGCTCACGCCTGTAATCCCAGCACTCGGGAGGCAGAGGCAGGAGGATTGCTGTGAGTTTGAGACTTGCCTGAGCTACATAATGAGCTCAGAGCCAACCTGAACTATAAAGTGAGACTCTGTCTTAAAAAAAACTTAAAAATTTAAGTGAAATAAAATAAAAATAATAATAAAATCATGTTTAAAGCCATGAACTTTCTTGAACTTGCCCAGCTTATAGAATAGAAGAGCCAAGCCTGTGGGTCCCAGCTGACCAATAGAGACCTCTCCTGAAGCTAGACATCTCTGCTCCTAAGGTCACAAGTCTAAATGCTTATTTGGTTCCTTCCTACTGAATCCTGGTCCATGCCATCATCTTGTTTCATAGATTTTCCCCTGTTCATTATTGCCTTTTCCAAAAGCCCAAATTCAATCATAAAATAGTAGAATGTCAGGGCCAAGGATATAGCTCAGTGGTTTCAGCATCTGCCTGGCAAGCACAAGGTCTTGAGTTCAATCCCCAGTGCCAGTTATCACAATGCCGGGCATAGTGGCTCACACCTGTAATCCCATCACTCTGGAAGCAGAGGCAGGAGGATGGCTGTGAGTTCAAGGTTAGCCTGGGCTACATAGTGAGTTCAGGGTCGGCCTGATCTACAAAGGGAGACCCTGTCTCAAAAAAAAAAAAAAGTAGAATGTCAAAATCACAATGAGATACTACCAACCAGGCACTAAAATGTCAGAAAGATTGTCAATAGCAAATACTGTCAAGATGTGGAACAACCCTAGTTCTCACTCATTGTTTTGGGGTGAATGTAAAATGGTATGTCAGGTGGTCCAGCAATTTTACTCCCGGCAAAAAAGCAATGTTCTCAAAAGACGTGGAAAGAATGTCCACATAATAGCCCCAAATGGGAAATAACCCAAATATTTATTAACAAAGGTGGAGATAAAGAAATTGTGGTATATCCAGGCAATGGAATATGACTCAGCAGCAAGGAACAAATGACTCATATGCACAACACAGACAACTCTCAAAACTAAATTGAGTGAAATAAACCAGACACGAAAGAGTCCACATAGTGTGATTCTATGTGCATGAAGTCCAATCACAGGCAAATATTAATCAGCGGTTGAGAAAATCAGAAAAATAGTTCCTGAGTCAATATAGTAAAAGGCAAATTAATACAAAATTTAAAAAAAATAATTTTTTTTCTTTAGTTTTTTTTACTACCCTGGCCCAGGAAAGGTCACTTTTTTTTTGGACAGTCTTACTTTGTAGTTCCGGCTGGCCCTGAGCTCAGCCTCAAACTCACATCACAGCAATCCTCCTGCCTCTGCCTCCTGAGTGCTGGGATTACAGGCATGAGCCACTGCACCCTGCACTGTAGTATGTGGTACTGGTTGTACCAGAACCACTGAGCTAAATCCCTGGCCCCCAGGAAAGGTCACTTTTGGCGGCTGACTCTGGAGAAAAGGGAGCTAGCTTTGTACACCTCCTAACCCAGCCACTCCACCAAAACAATGGATCCCGCAGGATAGAAGGAATATGCGCGGCGTCCTCTGGGGCTTCCCAGGACAAGAAGACAAATGCAGAACTGTTCTGTAGTCAGAAACAAGTACGGAAGGCTAGGGCTCAGCACTCTAGGGGCTCTTTCCCTGGCCTGGTGGGATTTGAGCAAGGACAGGAGGCCTCCTGGAAATCCTTAGGGACACTTTAGGTCCTGGCCTTAGTCAGTCATTGAACATCTGTTACTTGTAAGAGATAACCTGGACCTGTATCCCGTCTGGTAGGGCAGTAAAGAGATACTCGGAAACAACTCCAAAGAAGGTCCAAAGTACTTAGTGTAGCCAAAAAGCAAAGAGGTTAACGATAACCTTTACACCACCACCAGCCTACCCCCACCCCCAGGCCCTGGCCACTGCCAAAGCACTTCACATTTGCTTACTGGAAGAACGAAGAAATCTCCCGCAGTATTATTATTCCCCAGCTGAGAACCTGAGGGACGGCTGGAAAAAGCTCTCCCCGCTGGGCAGCGGCTAGGCCAGGCCTCCAGCCCGCATCTGCTGGCGAGAAACACACCTATATACCCCCAGGTACATGGAGGAGGCACCCAGGCCTGCTCCGGAGGCAGAAGGTGTGCATGCGACAAGTAATGCCTCAAAAGGAGCCTCCAGCCCGGGCCTCAGCTTCTTCCTGGGAGGAGGAGCGCCGGTGCCGTCTGCACCCCCTTCCCGCCCACAACCAGAGGGAAAATCGGGGAATCTCAAGTGGTTTTGCCTCCTCTCTCTGGCGCCGACCTCCCTTTACTGTTACTTGGACACCTTTCAGAGTTAGTGCACTTTCTCTTCAGATAGTTTCCTGCCATTTCCAAACAAGGAACGGTGTCCTCAGTGGGAATGAGATGGCTTGAAAAGTTGAAAGGACCATTTTGCCTTCCCATCGCGCGATGTAACAACGCTTGGGCTACCGGAGTTACAGAGCCTGAAACTTTCCTCGCTGGGTGTCGGCGAGGTGCTCCGTGTGCTCCTGTCTCTGCCTCCTCTGCCTCCAGCTATCCATTCCCCAACAGCCCGCTCGGCATCCTGTGGTCCTCGGGAGCCATGCCTCAGTCCCGCCCCAGCCTGGATGGACCCCTCCCGCCTTTCCAGACTCACTCGGTCTCAGTGCACCGCCGAGAGACCCGCTCCCCACTCTGTCTTGCAGGCGCCATGGTGAAGGACACTTGAAATCCCGACCCCCAGGGCCGAGTCTGGAAGGCTGGACAGAGGCGCGCTACGGGATTGGGACCGAGACTGAGTCAGATCTGAACACAGAGGAAACACGGCCGAGCAAAAGCAGAGACATGGGCAGGGCAGACGCGGAGCAGCGCCCCCAGCCGCCCGCGCCCGCGGGGCCCTCCGCCCAGCGCCGCCTCCCCCCGCGCGGCTGCGGGACCCACCTGATTCGCAGAACCCGGGCGCGGGGGCGCTCGGGCCGGACTGACTCCGGCTGCGCTGACCGAGGCAGGGGCGCCGCTCCGCTCCCTCGGGAGCCGGAGCTGGGCGTGCGGAGGCGGGTGAGCCTGCCCTCCCCGGTGGGACCGCCGCCAGCCGGGCGCCTCCTCCGCGCAGCGCTCAGCGGGCAGCGAGCAGCGGCGCTGGGGAGCGGCGCGTGCTGGACACTGCAGGAGTTGCCTCCGCCCCGCCCGGCTGCGGCTGTGGGTGCCAAGCCTGTCCCCGCCCCGGCCCCGACCGCAGGGAGGCTGGGCGCGAGGGTGCGTGTGAGTGCTGTGCGCGCGCGTTTGGGTGGTGGGGACTGGGTGATGTTTGTTTCATTTTCACTCAGGCAGAAAAAGCCTGAAACCAGCAGAAAAGAAAAGAAAATCCCTGATGAGTGTGGCCTGGCCTCTTTTGCTCCTCTCGGGCCTGCACGTGGTGGGAGTGGTGGCGGAGGAGAAGCTGGGGCGATCATAGGAGCGTGGAGGTCAGTCACTCGGTGCTGCCCAGGCCACAGCCAAGCGCTGGGGGATCCCGGAGGCTGGGGGATCTGACGAGCTGCCGTCCTGCCGGGATTCCCTGCTACCCTGAGCTCCGGAAGTGAGAGCTGGTCACGCACATTAGGGCTCTTTGAGCCCAAAGATAACAAACAAGGGCTACACATAGTCCCGGGCACTCTATATCATTGGAAAGGAACCAGAAACACTTTCACTTAAAAATCTGTTTCAGAAGTTGTACTTCTGTGCTCAGGGTGACAGTAGTTCACTTCTTGGGAGTTGATGGAAGCACGTGGGGCTTCATCGTTTGGTGTGTCTTGCATGGGTAAGAATCCTGGCGACTTTTAAGCCCTTTACTGTCGGAAATGAAGTTATAAAGGTTTTGCAAGGACCATTTGCCAACGGATATTATTTTCATAAAGTAAGAATTTAGCTTCTTAAATAATTGAATACATTGGAGCTGTAAGCTGTCATGAGGAAAATGACACGGAGCGTTGATATGAGGTACCATAATGTTCACTGTCCCATAGTAATGCAGAAGGATCAGGGGTCCGATTGGATCCTGGAACAACCCACAGAACCTCCAGAGCAGCCAGGCAATGAATGATACAGGAGAGAGTGACATTTCCTGATAGGTTTGGGGAAGTGAACAGAGAAGGCAATGAATCATCAACCCACGCAGCAGCTCAGGAATGAGGAGCTCTACCGGTCAGCACAAAGGGCCCTTTGCTGGAGGATAAATTGCGCCATTATTGTCTTTTGTGAACACACTTGCAACCGTTCATTAGCAGCGAGCACCACCATAAGTACACAGTGAGTGATGTTCCGCTAAGTGCATTATTTCCCCCTTTCCATTACTGCATTGAGACTGTGTTGTTCAAATTGCAGTCTACCTAACTGAATGATAATTTCATTTTAAGGAAAACAATGAGAATGAATGTGGTGGCAGCTCAAATGATGGCTTGTGGTGATCAAAAGATGACAACCCCAAACTCACTTTGCTACTGTTATGCCCAAATGAAATTGATTTTGTGGTTCTGTTTGTGTTCACTCTGAAGATTTGTTTTAGTTTCATGGTTGCTTGATAAGCAACAAGCGTGAGAAACCTATGTGTAATTTTAGATTTAGACCTACTTCAGTGAAAAGAAAATAAAAAAGTGAGTCAACACTTTGAGTCTGTTAGATTTTCTCTTTCCTTTTGAAAGGAAGCATTTGGTTCTTGAAGTCAGACAAGCAGTTCTACTGACAGAAGGTCTTAGCTGTAACCTACCTGGAAAATTAAATAGTGGGTATAACAGTGGTTTAGGGTCAGGAGTTCTAGGTTCAAGGCCTTAGATGACTCATCTTCCCTTCTACGACTCATCTGCAATACTGGAATAAAATAACTGTGGAAGAAGTGAATTAAAGATGAGGTGATTTCAGGAAAGCTATCTTGAAGCCCGTGGGATTCCTGGACAGATAAGACAGAGAAATTCCAGAAGAAAGGTGGGCTGGGGTGACATTGAATAGCCCTGACCCCTGGATAGACAGCCCCTAGTACTTTACACTTTAACCCTCAGACTGCTCACCAGGTGGATATGAATCACATCACCTCCTTCATGGAAGAAAGGGAAGGTACAAGGAAATCAAATAACCTATTTGCCATCTCTCTAGGTTTGGCCAAATGCCTTGTGGTCAGGAGACCTTCTCTTATCCTTCCTTCTTGCTTCTGACAAATAAATGTTTACTGAGGCCTGTGTTAGTTTTCCATCATTGTGACAAAGTACTTCACATAAATCAACTTGAAGGAGGAAAAGTTTATTTTGGCCCATAATTTCAGAGGTTTAGTTTATGGCTGGCTGGCTCTATTATATCATGTGTGTGGTTGTCCACAGTGTTGGGGTGGTATGCGGCCAAGTATTAGGTTCAGAGGCCTGCACAGGGGGGGTGAGTGTGCAGAGTCACCCTGCAGACTCTGGGGAGGTTTCGGTGAATGCTTCTGTCTTTATTGAGGATTGCACCGGTTTATATAGAATAAAGAGAGTGGGTGTGGCTATGAATGCACCGGGGCAAGGGGGCTGTAGCTGATTGGTGGGGTACAAGCCTTTTACTTTGTATGGTTAGCTTTTGGATCAACAAAAGAGTCCAGACTAGAGGAGGAACAGGAGGCCTCCAAGTGGTTAGGCCAGATTCTAAGTGCAAGAATGAGCGTGCTTGAACTCCACATGCAGCATACTTGACCCAACCAGACTTGAACTTCTGCTTCATATGTGCAAGCACATAATGAATAGGCAAGGAAGCAGAGAGATGGGAAAGAGCCCAAAACAAAAAGTGGCTGGGGATCAGATCCTGTTCCCAAGGTCACACTCCTGGGAGTCACCCGCTTCAACTAGGCCTCATCTACTTCTTTGCCTTTTTCTTTTTCTTTTCTGGTATATGAGATCGAACTCAGGACCTTGTACTTTCAAGGCAGATAGCAGTGCTGCTGAGCTAAATCCCTGACCCTAGGAGCCATCTTCTGTCTCCATTACCTCACAAAAATGCCATAAAATCATGTTATCCTTAAGGCACTGATGAAGTTAGAGCCTTCACAACCCCATCACTTCTTCCGAAAACCTGTCTGCTGGCAACCAAACCTTTAGCACATTTGGGTGGTGGGGACTGCGTGATGTTTGAAGAGATATTTCACATCCAAATTATTACGGGATCCTACATTGGTCATTCTGAGAACATCATGGAGGACAAAGTAGCCAGGGCCATAGTCCAGGCAGCCCAGTAGGAGGCAGAGAGAAAGCCAGGAGCAATTCTATTCATCGTGTCAGGACCTTTGTGATCAGGGATCAGAGGGATACCCAGGGTATGAAGGTGTGGACAGTGGGTAAGCTCAGACCTGAGATAGGGTCTCTAGAGGGAGAATAGGGGGACAGTAGCCAAAGCAGGAAGTTGTGCATAAGTCTTAGTATGTGAGAGGGGAGGAAGGTAGCAGCACTCCTCAAAGCAATTTTAAATTCTAAACAAATCCCATGGAAGAGCAAAACAGCCATATTGGACAGAGACAGCTTTGACAAAGCTTGAAGAGAAAGGGGGCATACTTGCTTGCAATGCACTGTGAAGCTATAATCTCGAAGGACATGCAGTGGTCCCATCTTATCAAAGGGGAGTCAGCTAAGGAACCTAAGCTTTAAGAACCCTAGTGTAGCCCTGGAACTATTATGCCCATGTGTGTGATTATCACCTGAGACTTGACATGATGACAGATGTTTTATTTTACCAGCACCTGAGCTGGGGGCATCTACATTTTATGATTTTCATAACCCAAACCCACCTCCTTCCCCCCAGTTGTTACGGCAGGCTACACATCACTAAGGAAAGCTAAAAATCGTAAAGGCAAGCTATCTACAGAAGCAAGAAATCTTGTAGTTAAAACATCAAGTGATTTTTAGGGGTTTTTTTTGTTTTTGTTTTTTGGGGTTTTTTTTGAGACAGGGTCTCGCTTTGTGGTTCAAGCTGGCCCTGAGCTCAGCCTCCAACTCACATCACAGCGATCCTCCTGCCTCTGCCTCCCGAGTGCTGGGATTACAGGCATGAGCCACCACGCCCGGCACTGTGGTATGTGGTACTGGTTGCTGCTCGGCGTGAGTCTCCACACCCAGTATGGTATATGGTTACCGGGGATCGAACCCAGGTCCTTGCGCTTGCAAGATGGGCCGGAATCACTGAGCTAACTCCCCGGCCCCATCAAGTGATTTTTAATTAGAGCAAAACATCTGGCAAGTTTCAGCTAAGGCACCTGTCTTTATCTGCTCAGAGTATACATTCCCACTTTCCCTGCTATCTTACAACTCAAGGTAACAGGGTGTGTGTTTTCTCAAGAAAGGGAGGGAGAGAGAGTTTAGGATTCAACTGTCAGCTGGCAAGATGGAGTGCTTTATGCCCATCAAGCCAGGGTTCAACTATCAGTCAGTTGTCGGTCAGCAAGATGAAGTGCCTTATGCCAGCCTAGGTCTCTCAGAACCAACTGAAGATGCTTCAAGTTACAAGGTTTTATGTTTTTGTTTTTGTTTTTTTACTTTACAAGGGTGTAAAAGTGTATGCACACACTGTATCTATCAATATTTACTAGAGAAACATATATAACACAAGATACATACATAGAAAATCACTTTCAAGATTGACTTCCAAAGGCCACCAGAGTCAGATGAGGAAGGCACAGACTCTGCCTCCCACTGGAGACCGAAGGATTCTGTGGAAGGTCTGGGGCTCACTGCAGTGTCCACTTTGAGTCCATATCGGGAGGCCATTCGGGCTGTGGTGGGAAGGAGTCTACCCTGGAAGGAAGGCTGAAGAATCTGCCCTGGAAGCCAGAGTCTGGGCTGCAGGGCAGGAGATAATGACTAAGGCAGACAAGACTGGCGCTCCTCCAAGGGGGCAGAAGCAGCCATATCCTTCCTCATTTTCCCTTAATTACACCCAAGCAGGAGCATCCCCAGAGTGGCTCTCCCATGCCCTCGGGAGTGGAATTGCTGAGCCAGGTCAGCTCGGCTTCTCTTAACCGAACTTCTCAAGTTGACACAGTCCCTCAGCCATCACACACTCCTTTTCAATTTCATCATGATTATCAGGAATTACGTGAGATATTCAACACTGTTACGATTTAGATCTGAAATGTGCTCCAAAAGTCTCAAGCATTGAGAGATGGGGCTTTCAGAAGGTGATGGGGGCACCATATTCATGAGTAGATCAGTCCATTGATGAGTTCTCTGCTTCCTGGCTACAATGGGTTTCTTCTACTATCCCTTGTTTTTTTGAATTAACTTTATTGGTACATTTTATTGGTGCATCACATTCATCATTGGGAATTCGTACCTATCTATGATATTTCTTTCTTTCTTTTTTTTTTTTTTTTTTAGGTTTTTTGAGACAGGGTCTCACTTTGTAGTTCAGGCTGGCCCTGAGCTCAGCCTCAAACTTATCTATGATATTTCTTAGTTCTTCTTTTTCCCCATTCTCCTGTCCTCCTTTTCATCCCTAAAGCTGTTTCCATTTTTTCCTTCTTTTCTCACATATTTCCCCCATCTTTCCTTTCCCCCACCAAATCCCCCAGTTCCATTTCCTCTTTGAACCTTTTCTTCCTATTTCACACTTACTAGTAGTTTACATTTTGGTCCTCATTTTCAGTTTCATTTTTTTTTTTAATGTTTTTTTTTTGAGACAGGGTCTCACTCTGTGGTTCAGGCTGGCCCTGAGCTCAGCCTCAAACTCACATCACAATCCTCCTGCCTCTGCCTCCCAAGTGCTGGGATGACAGGCGTGAGCCACCACGCCCGGCACTGTGGTATGTGGTACTGATTGCTGCTGGGCGTGAGTCTCCATGCCCAGTATTGTATGTGATTAACTGCTGATTGAACCCAGGTCCTTGCACTTGCAAGACAGGCGCCAGAACCACTGAGCTAAATCCCTGGCCCCTGAAGTTTCATTTTCTCACATCATTTATTTCACTTAAGAGTATGGCCTCAATATGCATCCATTTCACAGAACTGGAGAAAATAATCCAAAAATTCATCTGGCACCAGAAGAATCCTAGAATGACAAAAGCAATTCTAGGCAACAAAGACAAGGCAGGGGGTATCACAAATGCCAAGTTGAAACTATACTGCAAGGCTACTATGATTGAAAAGAGCATGGTACTGACAAAGAAACACACCCGAGTATCAATGGAACAGATTAGAAGATGCAAAAATAACCCTAGACATACTCAGCCACCTCTTCTTTGACAGAGGAGCCAGATATCCTCACTGGAGAACAGATAGCTTCTTTAATAAATGGTGCTGGGAAAACTGGGCTTAAATTTACTGAATATTAATAGGAGACCCATATCTCTCACCATGCATTAAATAAAAACAAAACATATCTAAGATCTAAATATTAAAACAGAAACAGTAAACCTGCTGGAAGATAAGTTAGGTAGAACCCTTGGAGATATTGGTGTAAGGAAACACTATAAACAAAACGTCTACCAAACCCTTCTGCAATACTGTTTCTGCTTTGGAGTAAGATGACTGAGGACTACCCCCCTGAAGCCACAAACCAAATAAAGTTGTCCTCCTACAAGTTTTGGATGTCAGTGATTTTGTCCCAACTCCAGAAGGTTGAATAATACCAACAAATCATTTTAAAGTAGACCTTGTGCCAGATTATTCTGCCCAGTCATTGGTTTGTGTAAGTGTGTTCTGAGTACATTTAGGTTAGCGTAGGCTAAGTTATGATGTCACGCAGCTAAGGCATATTGAGCGCATTTTTGGCTTAAAATATTTTCAACTTACAGTGAGTTTATTAGGATACATCCTCATCATAAGTCAAGAGGCATTGTGTATACCACTGCAGGTTTCTCCACCCATACACCTACGCTATGAAAAAGTTTATTCAATTAATTAGGCACAGTAAGATGAACAGCAATAACAATAAAAGAGAACAATCATAACAATACATTGTGATAAAAGTAACCAACAACTTATTAATTACTTCTGAAATTTCACATCCAATATTTCACTTTGAGGTAGACTAGGGGGTCATTAAATATCCAGAAAGTGAAGGCAAGTTAGTGAAGACTACCGTACGGGGGAGGTGTCAGGATCAGACCCACAGACAAGATTAAAAATCCTAAAAAGAGACCTATACCTGTGGAAGCTGTGTGTGTGATGCAGATGACACAGCCCAGTGGGGAAAAGAACAGATTGTTCAAGGAGCGTTGCTGGCACCTAACAAAATTGGAAACAGGTGCGCAAACAAAAACCTGTACAGGAATCTTCATAGCATCACTATTTCCAAGAGCCAAAAAAGTGGACTCAACCCAAATATCTGTCATCGGAGGAGTGGATAAACAAAATGTGGTCTGCCCCTACAACAGCATATTACTCAGCATCTAAAAGAATGAAGTATTGATTCGTATGGCAACACGGGTGAACTTTGAAAATATTATGCTAAGGGTAAGAAGCCAAAGAGGGCCGTATATTGTATAATTCTATTTATATGAAATATTCCAAGTAGGCAAATTCATAGTCGGAAAGCAGCTAAGAGGTTGCCAGGGTCTGGGAGTTGGGAAGAGAAAGAGACTAAATGGTTCAGAGTTTCCTTTTGAGGTCATGGCTGATTCTCTGGAACTAGATGGTGGAAATGGTTACATAATACCATGGATGTTCTAAATGCCACTGAATTATACATGTTAAAATGACTTAACTATTTTAAATATGACTTGAATTATATCACCATTTGTAAAATAAGAATAGACACCCCCCTCCTCCAGCACTCCATGTAATGGTAAAGGCGAAGAGAGAAACTTTAAAGCTTTTAGAAAAAAAAAAATCCTTATACCACACAACAGATAAGAGTCCATGTATACAGAGCACTGCCCATAAAGAAAAATGTGGGTTCATATGCCACCCAGAAAAGACATCTCTGCAATTAACAGACAAACCCAGTGATTGAAGGAGATAGGTGTAACCTAGGCAACCAATGAGGATTGGTTTCTAGGCTACATAAGGAACTCTTGAAAATAACCAGGCCAGACAGTCTTCCTCCATGTCTCACCGGATTAAATTCCCAGATGGCATGTTGCTGGGCCAGGCGCTTATCACAGCTGAACAGGCAGAACTTTTTGTTATCAGCATGTCGAGCTAGTCAATGGCCACATCCAGCCTGGCACACTGCCACTGCCCTGGGATACATTCTGTGCCTGGACAAATGACATCAACATGCGCTGGCTGCAGGGAGGGACAGGCTCCTGGACAAATGCAGAACTTGCAATGAGATTTCTGACGTCCTGCCTCTTCGGGATGGTGAGCTTCTTGACGGGTCATTTTGTTGACCTGGTAAATGTCTCATCTACTTCCTGTGTGTCCGCTTTTCGGAGGCCTTTTGCTGTCGGCCTCTACCTTCTCTCACCTCATCCTCCTCTCTCTGAACAAAGTCCTTTCCTTCCTCTGATTCTCGGTGTCAGGAACGCAGAGGTGATGGCCTTTGGCAGACAGGTTTTGGAACATACATCCAGAAGGTTCTTGGCAGGGAAGCTGCCTCCTTGTGACCTTGGAGAAGAGCATTGTCTATGACTGTAAGCAAAACCAACATCCTCAAAGTGTGATGAGTTCTTCTAGAACAGTGGATGAAGGGAATTCCAGCCTTCCACAGACCCAGAAAAACACAAAGCCCCAGGCCCCCCAGGATGGCAGGCCAAGGCCTCATTTACATATGAAGAAATGAGATCCAGATGGAGGAGTGACTTCCTCAAAACCACAGACTCAGAGTTTTCTGAGCCAGTTTGTGTCTGAAGCTTTCATAGGCTCCTCAGCAAGTGGGGAAATGTCCAGGTTCAGAGGTGTTTCAAAGATTCTAGCAGAAAGTGTACAGCTAGTCAGAAAAGAGCAAGGGGAGTCAGAGGTGGGTTTAGGAGGAAGTGAGGCGAGGAAGCACTTGGGAGAGGGTGTCAGGCAGGGAGGACTTCCTGTGTCCAGAGAGGAGGACTTCCTGTGTCCACCATAGAGGAGTCAGTGGGGAGCACAAGACTGGAGAAGGGCCCAGTGAGGAGTGATAGCCGAGAAGCTTAGGGAGTCACATTTCATCTGTCCTTAGGAAGGAGGTCTTGGAGGTTGTCTGAGAAGGGAAGGTGACATGACGGAGCTTGTGTTTAAATGGGACGCTTTTGTGTGGGTCGCCAGTCACTGCTGGAAAACGAAGTCATAAAAGACTGGCATCAGATCAATTGCTTTTCTTCTGGCTCAACAATAAATAAGACCAGAGGAATTGAGTCATCCATCAATATCTCTGTCCTTTTTTGACCCCTTGAAAATACTGTTAAAATCATTATTTCCAGGGAAGGAAATATTCTATCTCCTTACTTGCACTTGGAAGTCCTTTCTTTTCTAATGATATTCAATTCTACCACTGGCATTTACAGATATCTAATTTTGAAAGGCAGAAACATGTAGAAAGCCAAGTATTTTTATGCTCTGGGGTTTATTTTTTCAAAAATTTGCCTGTGCTTCCAAGGGCCAAAGAGTTCTGCCAATTGAAAGAAAAATTTTCCCTATGCAACCAAAATTTATAAAGTAATATTCCATCAGTTTTACAAATATGCTCCTCCTAACCTTTAAAAAAAGGTCATAGAAGTAATTAATCCACTTGAGTGAACCAAACCTTTGCTGTGTAAACCTTTTTACACTTTTGAATTTTTGTTCCAAGAGAATGTCATCTATTTTTAAAATTAAATACATAAATAAAATTTGAAAACATAAATATAAAAAGCCAGTGCACTTCTTTTTCTTTTTCAAAAGTTTGCTACTTTCTTGCCATTGGAAATAAAATATGGATCTAATAAAGCACAATTGGGATTGGCCTGGGTTCAAGTTCTGTCTCTACAATTCCATAAACTATATACTCTTAAGAGAAAAAACATTACTTAACCTGTCTGAGCCTCAACTATCATAACTATAAAATGGGGGGAATAAGATCATTATTTCTCCTTCCCAAGGACCAGTAAAGATTTTAAAAAGAGAAATAATGTGTATTCTTGCAAAAGGGGTCATCAATGTAAAACGGCACCCAAAAAAAGTGAGTTCTTCCCATCAATATATAGTAGATTCTTTAATTCTTCAGTCACCAAGTCACATGGCTTCCTTTCTTCCCTATATCCAGGCCCCATGTACAAGCCACCTTCGAGGATTTGAGCTCCTGATACCCTGTTTAAGTGTCAACCCACCCCATCATTCTGTGCCCCCTTACCCACTGTATTCTGCTTTCCCTACCATCCTGAGGGTAGGTGAGATTGAATGCGGATGAAGCAACCCTTCCAAGGGCAGCCAGGACCTGTGTCATCTTTGTGACATGATCAGTCTCCCTGCGCGGCACCTGCACAGGTCTATGAGTGAAGGAGTAGACGAAAGGAGGGCTGAGGCCTGAAGCGAACCTCACCTTCCTGAAACGATGAAGAGGACAGGGCGGAAAGAGAAAAGTCCTTGGGTCCTGGGGGGACTAACCACCTCTGAGCAGCCTCTTTGAGTCAGGTCTCTGGCTTCTCAGAGCTGACATACTCCTAAAGGTTATCTGTGTCCTGGCTGGAAATAAGGATCTGTCTGGCAGCCAGGGGCCCGAGTGCTGGTAGCTGTACTGTTGTGGGAGTGCCCGCCCTCCTGGGCTCAGGACCCTGGTTTCTCAGTGGCAGCAGCTCGCATTATCCAAGAATTCCTCAGAGCTGTCTCATGGTAATTTGCCTCTGAGATCAGCCTTCCAGGTTCCTTAGGTCACTACATGCCATAATGGAATTTGCCTGAGTGCCGCTCCTCTAACACGCCACCTTGGTTTCTGTTTACCGAAGCCCAACTTTGCCAACCACAAGGTGAGATGTGGGCACCTTTGACAAGGGTGAGAAGAGTGCTGAGCAGAAAAAGAGGCCTCTGGGAGTGGTGGAGGTTGGCGTCCTGTTCTACTGTAATGCTTTGGGAGGTAGAAAAACTTGCCTGGTGTCCCCACAAGGCCTGGACCAAACTTCAGGGCTCCTGAACAACTAAGAGTTTCCCATCAGCCTTTGCTAACAACAGCATGATGTGTCCAACATGCCTCAGTCTGCACAGCAGAGAACAGAGAAACCATGTGCACCCATCACCTGCTTTACCTGTAAAGACACTGAGCCTGGGAAAGGGGGACCCAAGGTCACCCAGCTCCTGACGGTCAGAACTGGAACTTAAGCCAGGGCTTATGTACTGCTGTTTAATCCTCACGACAACAATGCCCAAGTGTTACTGTCTTTTCCTTGTGAGTTCAAAGAAGCTGAGACACAGAGTAAACTTGCCCAAGGTTAGAGTACCAGTAAAGACCATAAAAGAGTTAGCGTTTGAGCAGAAGTCTATCTGACTCAGAACACAGCTACTATCATTTTAGGTTTTATTTATTTATTATTTATTTATTGAGACAGGGTCTCGCTTTGTAGTTCAGGCTGGCCCAGAGCTCAGCCTCAAATTCACATCACAGCAATCCTCCTGCATCTGCCTCCCAAGTGCTGGGTTTACAGGTGTGAGCCACCACGCCCAGCACTGTGATATGTGGTATTGGTTGCTGCTGGGTGTGAGTCTCCACACCCAGTATTGTATGTGGGTACCGGGGAATCAAATGCTGGCCCTTGCACTTGCAAGACAGGCGCTGAAACCAATGAGCTAAATCCCTGGCCCTTAGGTTTTATTTATTAAGAGGACACACAACACACACACACACACACACACACACACACACACACACACACACACACAAACACACACAATTACAAAAGCTCTGTCTCCATTGATTCTGGCTTTTGATCTGAAAGGCTGGCTGTGTCTTCTGCTTTGGGACTTTGTCATCAGGTTCCTGCTCAGAGGCTCTGTGCCCGGGTCAGTCTCTCCCCCATGGACAGCTAACAGGAGCACAAGTAGTACAAGCAGCACTTTTGTCAGCTCTGATTGACTTCATTCTTTCATTTCAATCAAGTGAGACTCAGCCAGGCTACTTCTACTCCGGAAAGCCCAGGCTTGCACTTCAGCTCTCTCCAGAAGACTCTGCACTGTTGTCTTGTGTGACCCAGCCGAGTGTCTTTCCCTCCACCCCAGATGCCCCATCTATCCAAAGAACCAGCAGGAGAGGATGGTCTTCACACGTCCACAGGCATCTGTAAGTCAGCAAGAGCCTTCTCTGAGGGTTACCAGGCTTTGACCTTGAGCGAGTGATTTTGCCTTTCTGTGCTTGAACTCTGCCATTGGCAAAACGAACATAAAAATTTAGTAGAGACTGGACTTCCTGCAAGACCCCCCTGAGCTCCCACGCCCACCTGCGCAAGGCCACCCCACACTGTGCAGCAGAGGCGCCCGGGACTAAAGCTAAGTTCTTTGTTTTCCTCTCCTTTTACTTCTCTTTTCGCCTCCATTTCTCTCCCTTGTTTTCCTGTTTCTGGCTGTGATATTAATCTGTTCTGTTCTTGTTTTTCTTTCTTTTTCTCCTGTCTCCACCAGTTTTCCAAAGTATGCGTGAACCTCCCATGTCCTCTATCCCTATTTCCAACCTTGCTATCTATCCTTCTATCCCCACCAACCCCTTCTAAGTCTTCTTCCTGGAAGCTAAAGCCATTATATTAAAAGGTTTATTATCTGTAAACATATTTCTGGTTGGTTCTTGATTTTGATGTATAACTACAAGTCTAGGTTATGCAGTAAAGGTGTCAAGATAATAGCTAGCACAATTTGCCATTTCCTCATCTGTAGCTGACGTTAATGCTGACTGCATTACTTTGGCCAAGGTGATCTCATTGTTCTAGTCAGCTGTTTTTCCTGGTATACCAAGACTGAGATTACTTAAAGGCAGATGGAAAAGCCAAAGACCAACTACACCAGGCATACAGTCCAAGAAGTAGACATTCCCTAAGGGCCTCCAATACCAACAGCCAAGTTTCTGGCAATAAGCAATTTCCAAACAGCAAATTAAACTAGACTTCAATAATAACAAAAAAATAGAAATAGAATAAACTTAAGTAAGACACAAATGCAGATTTCCAGATGACCAAAGGGAAATTTAAGGAGTGAGGTGGAACAAGCCAGAACTCACTCGCCTGGACTCTGTGAACTGGCAAAAAAAAGGATCTGAAAAAACTGAAATCAGAAATAATTTCTCAGATAATAACAGAGGTAGTGATCATGGTTAAAGATACAGGTAAAAAAAAAGTTCAAGAACATAATGGGAACCCAGCATAGGAAACAAATGGAATCTAATAAACAGGATGGAAAGGAAATTCAGGAGGTTAAAAACTCCACTGAAAGTTTACACAGTAGGACAAGCAAATGTGAGGAGAGACATAGAAGTCAGGATTGCAGTTAGTGATCAGAAAAGGAAACATTTCTTAAAAATAGTAAAGGCCCCATCAGGAATCAATCCAGCAGCTGCTACATGATGCAAAGAACAACATAAGACAGGGCCAGGGATTTAGCTCAGTGGTTCTGGCACATGCCTTGCAAGTGCAAGGGCCCAAGTTCGATCCTCAGTAACCACATACAACAGTGCCGGGCATGGAGACTCACGCCTGTAATCCCAGAACTTGGGAGGGAAAGGCAGGAAGATTGCTGAGTTCAAGACCAGCCTAAAATACAAAGCAAGACTGTCTAAACAACAACAAAAACAAAACAAAAAAAACCTAAAATAAAACAAACAAACAAACAAACCAAACAGAATCTATGCAATTATTAATGAAAAGGGTGAAATTACAACAGATGCAGCAGAAATCTAGAGGATCATCAACTCCTACTTTAAGAACCAATAAGATGAAAAACAAAAGATAGATGCATTCCTAGACACATATGAATTATCAAAGTTGAATCAAGAAGACATAAAAATTCTAAACAACCCAATATTATCCAATGAATTTGAAAATGTAATTAAAAACTTACCAACAGAGAAAAGCCCAGATTCCAACAGTTTCACTGCTGAATTCTACAAGAAGTTTAGGGAAGAGCTAATCCCACTGCTTCTTAAACTCTTCAATGAAATTGAAAGGAAAGAAGTACTCCCAAATTCATTCAGTGAAGCAAGAATTATCTTGGTTCCAAAAACAGAGAAAGATCCAAAGAGAAACAAAAACTACAAGCCAATCTCCCTAATGAACATATGTGCAAAAATCCTCAATAAGATATTGGCAAACAGAATACAGAGGATCAGCAAGAAGATCATACACCCTGACCCAATGGGCTTCATCCCAGGAATGCAAGATTATTTCAGCACTAGTAAATCAAGAAACCTAATACACTGTGTTGACAGAGTCAAGGACAAAATCCATATGATCCTCTCAGCAGATGCAGAAAAAACATTTGATATACAGGTACAAATTTTCAATGATGAATGTGATTATAATGTATACCTACTATGCATTAATAGATTTTTTAGAAAGAACAAAGTCACAGTTTCCTAAAAAGAAATTTTTGGGAAGATCCAATACCCATTCATGATTAAAAAAAAACAAACAAACCCTATGGAAAATTGGGGCAGATGGTCTTTATCTGAAACTTTTATTTATGAAAAACCAGCTAGCATCACACTAAATGGTCAAAAACTGAAATGTTTCACACTAAAATCAGGAACAAGACAAGGACATCCGCTATCAGCACTCCTATTCAATATAGTTGTGGGAACATTAGTAACAAAATCAGACAAGAAAAAGAAATAAAAGGAATACTAGTATGATGAGAAGTTAAATTGTCAGTATTTGGGGATGACGTGATACTACTCTATATAGAAGACCCCAAAAATTTCACCACAAGACTTCTACATTCAATAAACAGATTCAGTAGAGTATGAGGTCAGCCCCCCAAAATCAATA
>PVIR01004718.1:0-11824 GCA_004026965.1 Petromus typicus
TGGCCCACCCCATGTGACGAACCATTCCTTTCATGAGAAAACCTGGAGAAAATTTTAAGGGGTGATAGGATAAGCACGTATTGCCCCCCATCTCGTGAAATACACATTACCTATTCCCAGTTCCATGTTCCAAATCCCATAGGACAAATATCCTGTTCTCCTAGTTGTTCATTTTTGTAGAAAATAGAAAATTATAGAAAGATGACTGGTTCCAATGAACTCCGATGTAGTTGATAATCTGACATTTTTAATTATGCATTTTTGCATATTACTTACCAATTTTGACTTAAACTTCCTTACTATACCATTGTCTTCTCTGACTGGCATAAGTGAGCAGAGCCCAAAGTACTGATGGTCCAGAAAACTCCCCTAAAGTGTGAAGAAAGGTGCAGAAACACAGCTAAGTGTCCTGGGCCAGCTAGGTTAGCAACCGAAGATTTCAGCCCTCCCACTTCTCACTGCTACTATACCAACAAATTCACTCTATTCAACTTCTAAACTTTGATTTCATCTTTACTATTAGTCTCCCTATCCGAGGACTATTCTCTAGTAATACCTTCTCACGTAAGTGAAACTTACCCTATGATTTGGGTACGGAGACCAATAAAATCAAGACACGAGCCTATTTCTAGCCAAGCTGTCGGAAGCTCACTCCTTTAAAGTCAAACAGCTTCATCTGCCTTTCTTGTTTTTAAGTGGCAGCAACATTGGGTCTATCTCTAGGCTTCCCTGGTTCCCTGCAGACTGACACCCATCCACAGAGGTCCCAAAGCCCCTCCAGGCGAGAAGCGAGCAGAATGGGAACAGAACAAATGATCACAGCCCCAGCTCTTTGTCTCCAGAAGCATCTGGTAGGCAATTCCAGAATCCTGGAGCTGAGAATGATGGGAAATAGTAAAGAGAACCATGTGGCCCAGAAAAACTTAGTTGTGGACCTGAAAGTCTTGCCATTATTCAATTTCCCTACTGGCCCGGCACATTGCCCCTGCGCAGTCTGCCAGACTTGCCTAGCCTCATGCACATTTAAAAGTCTATGGAAAAACAGGAGGGCCTTTCAGGGGAAATTCATTCATGTAAGGAGCCCTTAATAGCTCTGTCATTACTCGGCAGGGCACACCACAGAGCAGCCAGCAAGGTCTCCCTCAATGGGCACAAAATTTCCTCTGGAATTTACAGAGCAGAACCCTTAAACACATCTCACCAGAGAACCAGATTACATAACGTCTCCATCACCCTCCTGACAGCTACAATTATGAGTCAATCCCTGGTTTAAATATGAAACCGGAAGCTCCGTGTTTCCCCTCTGACTATGTGGCAAGCAAAGTCAAGCTCTCCAGGCCTGTCAGTTTGGAGATCTGAGCTGCTTCCACAGTCACTAATTTAGCCTGAGACCAAATGACGGGGTAATTAAAAGCAGCACTGCGGAGACCGACTCCAGGACCAGATGTTCTCCTTGTTTAAGCAAGGCCCACAAAAGGAGCAGAAATAGTCCCCTTCCCTCTCAATGTTTCCTTTTCTTTATCCTCTTCAGTCAATTTCCAGCTTCTGATCTTCCTCCTCTCTCCAAACAAAATAAAAATAAAGACCCCATTACAGAAGGATGGCATGATATTGACCAAGGACTGTGAGTTGTAATGTGCTCTTATAGGCTCTGCTTTGTACTGCAGAAAGCACGCCAACTCCGAAGACATGAAGTTGCCCCAGCAACCTCACATGACTAACACGCCACAGGGCCCCACCTAGCTTTGAGGATTCATTTAAGTCAACACTGGCCACCCCAGCACTTAGTAGCCCAGAGCCTGGGTAAATAGTAATGCTTTTTGGTTTTTAGGCACCAAAGACCAGATGAATGAGGCTGCCCCTCCTCTTTTATTGCCCCAAAAGAAGACAGGACATAAGCTCCACCCTAACTTCCAGAGAACCCTGAGTAAGAAGGCCATGGGTCAGCTGGCAAATAAGAACACACTTCTCAGCATTATTTTTCTGGCTAACAGACAAATTAAAAGGAAACTTAAAAAAAAAAAAAAAAAGCAAAGTTGAGCCAGTAACTTACACTTCTAAACACAGTGAACCAATATGTAACACAACCAGTCCAAGTTTTCCATACTGGGCCAAACAACTTTCATAGGTCCCTCGGACCCAGATTCTCTGTCTACACTATAAGCTTCTCTGACATTGGTAACAGCAGAGACCTTGAAGACAATCTTGGGGACCAAGACAGTAAAGATCCACTTCTAATTCCACAGTTCATGACTGTGGACAAACCACTTCACCTGTCTGAAGTGATTTCCTAACCCGGATTACAGAATCATAGTCCCTGTTTTCTTCACTCAGAACCCCTGTCTCTACAAACTTCACCCTCACAACAATTCAGGGTAGGTGGAAGTCTAGGTTTTTCAGACAAAAGAGTGTTATCAAATCATGACTCTAGATCAACACATATAGTCTTTTAAAAACTACACTCGACATACTAGTGTTTCCCGTTTGCCTCTGGGCACTTACCAAAAGAGCTGGGGCTCCTCCCCAATGCCTTGGTTTCTGAGGTGGAATTCTATTGTACATTCTTTTTGTTTGGCTCTTAGTGTTTAGAAAGTCTGGAGCTCAAACAGTAAAAAAGGAAAGAAATCTAAAACTTATGATTATTCACTTGGGATGTTTGACTTTACAAGTGTAATTAGTGAAAGACATGCTGTTCTTGCCTCTAACGACTTGTGCGCTGTTCATGATTTCTCTAATCAGCCGGACTGACCTCCGCCATGGCGAGCTCTGTAAAAATATATTTCAAGATAGAAACAAATCCCAGCACTCAGGAGGCTGAGGCAGGATAATCCTGAGTTAGAGGCCAGCCAGAGCTGAGCCCCTTTAAAGATAAATAAATCCAATGGAAATTCTCACTACCTGTGCCAAGTGAGGGGCACCGCTCTGCCCAGTCGTACAACTATGTTCTACCCCAGGATCACACTGCCTGTAGAATTTCATGTCGGTTATGTCCATGGGACTAAACAGACAGGAACGGAGGAGACTGGGAAAGCGTCTTTGTCTCCACGCAAGCAAAATGGCAACCAAAGGAGCCACAAAAAACAAAGACCCAGACACAAACAAGGAACCCTGACTGCCTGAACGTGTCAGCGTGTGTATGTGTGTGCGCGCGCATGCAAGAGTGATGGAGGAGAGTAGCGCGCATCTCCTTCCCTCCCTCCCTCTGAAAGAACTGAGTATTTCCCTGCAGATAGCTGGAGGCACCCGAGGTAAAACAGCCTCGAACACTAGCTCCCTTTTGCTCACTTCCTGGTTGGGATGTGAAGTGTACTGGGTTTTCTTTCTTTTTCTTTTTCTGCGATGAGAAAATGGTTCATACATTCCAGGCCTCAGACAAAAACAAGCAAATACAAGTCTAAACCGGGCCCAGAATAACAAGCACCACGGAGACGGAGACACACTGAGAGTAACATAAAAGAAACAACGATGTCACCCTGCACAATGCCCTGACTGTCCCTTCTCCAGTGTCTGAAGGACGGATGGATGGCAAAGTGTGCTCCTCACCCACGAAAAGCGTGGCTCCCCATCTGCCAGTCCTAGCCATCTGCGCACTTGGACAGAATGACTCACCTGTGCGAGCTGCTCTCCCGTGGGTCATGTCAGGAAGTATCTGGAGCACATCTGTGTCCTCAAAATGTCGTCCTCCCTTTTCCTTCCCACTCCCGGCTTCTCCTTAGCCAAGGGTCCTCGGGCCTGCCTTGTATCCCTTATTTCTTGTTTAAATTTATCAGGGAGAGGAAGCGATCATACCTGAATTTACTGCCACATATATTCAACAAATGAGGTGTCATTAAAAAATAAGGTCAATATTTAAATTTTAAGTTTACGCTAAAAACACACGGACATTAATCCTCTTCCAAATCCTCCCTTTCTTTTCAAACGAACTTGTCCCACTGTTCTTGTCACTTTCTGAAGCAGCTCTGTGAATCCTCCTCCACGTGTATCTTGAGTTGTGCTGTCATAACTGCCTCCGCGTCCTAACCCCAAAGCCATTCGAAACCTTTACCTGTAGTGATCCTTTGATTTGGGGGAAGTGCCAGAAGTAGCACAGATGCGCAGTGCATGAGGAGACACTGTAACGTTTTTGCTGCACGGCACTCAGAAGCATTCATCTTGCTTTTTTGTTTTAATCACACCTTGTAAAAACACGGAGGATTTCCAGAACTGCTTCAAGAAGAAACAAGAACGAAGCGAATGTTTGAAGCAAGTGGGTGTCTAGTGGTGCCTCGGCCCATGAACTCAGTTCTCTCCACGATTCTGGTCACCAACTGATCCGGGGAAGAACCAAATCCAATTTCTCCATAAGGTTAGCACTGAAAGATTCGGTTCTCAACAGACTCAGTTTGCCACCAGAATCATGGAAAAAATCAAGTTCGTGAACTGAGGCACTGCTCTTTTGAGAGAGATGAATGGCAATGTGCCTTTTACTATAATAACTTTTAAAATTTAAATATATCTTGTATTTGTTAAGCACTTAGATAGTCGGGTACTGCTCTTGGCATAGGGGACACCAAAAGCTAAGACGTGGCTGGTTGTGTTCCCAAGGGAAACAGAGAGAGAGAGAGAGAGAGAGAGAGAGAGAGGCATTAGACACTGGCCCCAGGAATAAGTGGGTAACGACGTCAGCAAAGCACAGAAATCAATAGGATCTTTTGAAAGGGAAATTGGCTTGGGTTTCAGTTGAAGACACTTTTACACGGGGCACACACATAAGCTGCTCCCCTTTCGACTGAGAATCTCACAGGCACCCAGAACTTCTAGCCCGATGACTCTCACTAAAACATATTTAAAGAGGATATGTGAGAGAGGGCCTTCATTCTCGGAATCCATGCCCCAGCCCGGCCCTCCACCGTGGGCAGGTGACATTCCCTCACAGGTCTAGCTGTGACATCACTTCTGGCCCCGCAACAAGGCGCAACTTGGCCTCTGAGAACATGGAACAAGCGAGGCCTCGGAAATAAGTCCTGCAAAGTCTTGTTTGGCCCACGCTTCCCGGCGGTGCAGATCGCGGGGACACACCCGCTTCCCCGGCGCTCGGGGCTCCGCAGGCCGGGAGCTCCCGCCTTGCACGGCCACAGGGAGCGGGAGCGGGAGCGGGAGCGGGAGCGCGGCCATCGGCCGGCCCGCGGCGCACGGGCGGGGTCGGGGGGCGCCCTTCTCGGCCGGCGCGGGCCCCTCCCGCCCTCCTGCAGCGGCGGCCGAGCCGGGCCGGGCTCGCGTCCAGCCGGGCGCACACTGGGCCCTTGTGGGCCGGCCTGCCGCAGCGGGCGCCGCGCACAAAGCGCCATTCATCCCCGGGGACGCGGGCTCCCGCCGCGCGCAGCTGGGCCGGGCCGCGCCGCCCGCCGGCCGGGCCACAGGGCTGCGATTCAGCGCCGGCGGCCGGGCGGGTCGGCCGCGGAGTGCCGCTGGGCCGAGCGGGAGACGTGCCTTCCCGGGCGGGCGCACGCGGGGCCTCGGCGGGGTCCGCGGCCGCTCTGCGCGTTCCCGCCGCGCAGCCCCCCCGCCGCCCCGCGATGGTACAGCCCGAAGTGCCCAGAGTTGAGAGAGGACTTTGTTTCTCCTTGCCCGCCCCCCAGGGTCACTTCCTGACTTTTGTGTCGCTTCAGGCCAGCGCCTTGAAGAATTTGTACCCTCTCCTTTGTGTGGCTGAGTAGCTGCAAGGCTGATCCTTAACGTTCTGCAGACTTTAAACATTCCTCTGGGTTGAGCTTGGGGACTATGGCTTCACAACAAAGGACAGTTTTTCTCCCCTACTTCACCACTGAGGAAGGAGGGAAAGCAGAGACAGCACACTTGTTCAGTGACCACTGTCTCAGACCTCGCGAGGTCCCCCGATTCAGGTCAGACCCACAACAGGTTACAGCCCCCGACAGCTCCCAGGAACCCTGGGGGCTTTGGTTCCTAAAGCACAGCCTAAGGCCTGACGGGCTCCAGATCCGCATTCCTGCTGTGGGGATTCGGCTGGAAACGGCAGAATCAAAGAACACCAGACCCGGCGAGTCTCGGGAGACTCAGCCCTAATCTGTTCATTTTCTGGATAAGCGGCAGATAAGATCTGAGAGAGGAAATGACTTGTCCACCCTCAAGAGGAAGCTGGTTCATCCTGGATAAAAACTGCCCTGGAACAAAAACGGAACCGTCTTTTTTCGCAAAGAAAAGCATCAGGGTAAATTCCTGTTCACAAACTGGGTCTGCTTTCCTGCCTGTGCGTCGCAAGAGGCCTCCGTGTGAGTGGGTGGGAAAGGGAAGGGAAGCAGGTCGGACCGGAAGACCAGAAAAGAATCTCTTAAGTGTCTCTCGGGAGAATGCAGGCTGTTTCCTGGGCTGCCCCCCTTCGGAGCAGCGCTGACCTCTTTCCTCTAAGTAAAGCACTGCATCCTTGATGTGGTTCCTCGGAAGAATAAAAGCAGGCTGCGCGCCCGTCAGATTCCTTCCTCTGGCAGGGAAAAACCTTCCGACTCTCCAAATGTAGCTATGGCTACTTTGCGCCGGCTACTTCTGCAGATAGAGGAGCCAGCAGCCTTGCCCCTGCCGGTGCTAGTAGTCTAAGTACTTCCTACGCATTACCTTCGTCCCCGCAGTAGACGCCCCCCCCCAACACAAACACCTTTACTATTCCCGTTTTTCAGAAAAGGAAATCAAAACAGAGAGCTAGGTTAAAGCTAACTTCACCAAGATCACATAGATGTAAGTAAGTGTCCCAAAAGCCAATCTGAGCTAGGGCCTGGTCTCTTCCACAAAAGCCTTTACTGAAATTCAATTCAAAAATACGTAGGGTCAGTCGGGCATAGGGGCACAGGACTGTGATCCCAGCACTTTAGAGGCTGAGACAGGAGAGTCACCGTGAGTTCCAGCATGGGCTACGCAGTGATTTCCAGACCAGCCTGAACTACAAGAGATACCTTGTATCGAGGAAAGGAAAAAAAAAAGGTTCACACTCTGTCCAGCCCTCTGCACAGAGGGAGCCAGGAGGTTCTTGATAGAGACAGATTATGCTTCAGACAAGTGGCCTTCCTGAGAGCCACAGAGGGAAGAAGTTGCTACATCCTACTCTTCTGGAAAGAAGGGCGGCCAGCAGGGACTTCAAAACTCTCCTTTCAAAATGCAAAATAGTACTCATTCATAGCCCCTATGTTTTAAAGGGCCTCACGATTTTATTCTTCTAGGCAATGCTCTATAGATAGTTACAATGTCTCAGATTACTGTGTCAAATAAAAGTTGGATTCAAGTTTAAATCTGCTACATCCAAGACAGGAGACTTGGAAAAAAAATTATTTAAGCATTGTGAATCTCAGCTTCATCCTCCATTCATTAGGCTGAGGAAGATAAACGAAGATCTACCTTGTTGGGTTGTTGTGAAAATTAAATGAGACATTCTGTGTAAATAATCAACACAGTATGTACTTAGTCATCACCTATATCAACCCATAGAGACTACATTATGCTGTTGGTTAACAACAAAATTTTTTTATGACGTTGTAGGTCCAAGCCAGGTTAGTTGGACACTCTGCCCTGTCTCTTCAATGGCACAGTGGCTGTCATCCCAAACCTTGCCAGTTACCATGGCAGGAAGATCAAGAAAGCACTGGAAGGTAATTATACTGGTGAGGAAATGTTCAGCCTGGAAACGATGCTTTCCCTCATGACACATCACCCCGCGGAATTTCTGCCCAGCACCTCAACTAGAACTGGACCAAGAAGTGCAGTCTTGCTCGGATAATGTACGCAGCCAGCTCTAACAAGGACCACCATGCTTGACCACCACACTTGTTCTTCTCTATGTGGCAGCAAACACTAGTCTTTCGTGTGACTTCCAAATTTGAGCTAGTCCCAGAGACCCCATGGCAGCTCTCAGGCAGAACGTCTAGCGTCTCGGGCTTCATGTTATGCAAAAATCCAACAATCCAGAATCCAATTCTGGTTGCACTAGGCTGCAAAAAGTTACTCTGCCTCTCAGAAACTCCACCTTCTCATAAAAGAAAATAAAGTAAAGACATATGCAAAATATCCCCCTTTGATATACTCAGGTCCACAGCCATAGAAGGGAGGAGAAGACGTGTAAAGAAAAGCAAAAGTAAGAGTTGGCCACGAAACGCAGGGAATCTGTGGGGAAGATGCCTCTGTGACACCGACAGTCTCAGTCCCACGTCACCTCTGCCCCACTGGTCCTCGCAGCGATGATCTCTCCTCTCCATGTTTCTCAAGTCATTTCAAATGAACCTGCCTTGGTCTGGCCGTTTTCTGAACAACTGAAACTTCATCTGCAGCTCATTTGATCCACACTTTTCTCCCTGAATGACCTATATAAAAATTCTAATCTACTTCTCCCTTTTTTGTCTTGTTTTTCGTTAGTCTCAAGGGATCTTGGCTCTTCTCCTGTTGTTAAAGCCATGACTTGGACATGCTTTGGCCCCAAAGGTTCATAAGAAGACAGGACTTGGAGAGAGGTCATGGGGCCTCAGTCTCATCAATGGATTACTATTTGTCTTAAAGAGTAGGCGGGAGCTTGCAGGAGTGAATTAATACCCATGACAGCAAGATGATGTAAATCAAGCTATCCTACATTCTTGGTCTGTCTCCACATGCTCATTTCTGTTTCCCCTTCTCCACCATATTGTGATACATCTGGGGCCCTGGACAGGATGCTGGTACCATGCCATTTGGGCCTCCCATGTACCAGAATTCTGAGCCAGACAGAACTTTTCACTTATAAAATTCCTAGCCTCAGGTGTTTTGTCATAGCAATACAAAGCATACTAAAATGATTTACATATTTTAAGTCATTACTACTTTTAATATAAATATTTTTAAAGCACTGAAATCAGTATCTGGGAATATAAACTCTCCACATGTACTTGTCTATCCACGCTAAAATAAAAATCAGTTATTTTAATTTTGCTCCAAAAAAACAACATGACCCATGTGGCAGGCTTTTCCTCTATTAATGGAAAGACCAAGTACAAAGTGCAGGTAGTTACCTAGAATCTTAAGATCTCTCTCTCACACACATACATCATGGCCAGTGATGGAACCAAATTTTTTTTTTTTTTTTGAAACAGGGTCTCACTTTGTAGTTCAGGCTGCTCCTGAACTCAGCCACAAACTCAGAAATCCTCCTGCCTCTACCTCCCAAGTGCTAGGATTATAGGCATGAACCACCACACTCCCCGCACTGTGGTAATGTGGTACTGATTGCTGGTGGGCATGAGTCACCACACCAGGCATTGTATATGCTTACCTGGGATCAAAACTTGCACTTGCAAGGCAGGCACCAGAACCACTGAGCTAAATCCCCATCCCTGGAACCAAATTCTTCAAGGACCATGCTCACAATTATATCTATAATATATACCTCGATATTTCCTCAATAAGAAAATGAAGCATAAAAGTGTCCTGCCTTAAAACTACAATTCAAGGATTACATAGCACAGACCTATATAAATACATGTACTTCTGTACAAATATCGTAAGACAAACTTATGATCTAGTGACTGAAACAAGTGGATAGGACAATGGAAAACTATGGTTTTAAAAAATACTTACAAAAGGAAAGCCTGATTTTTAATTTAATCTTTCCAAATTTTTGAATGTGGTTATCTTGGATCATAATCATCTTTAAAAAAAAAAAAAGTAGCAGAAAGGACAATTAGATGAGTATGTTTGCTGGGAAGCTGTGTAGCAGCTGCCCTCACAGAAGGCCCGGGACATGTTGTGTTCGGGCCAGCTCCAGCTGCCTGACTGCGGAGGCCACGTTTGGGTTCCCCAGGGTTTTGGTGTAGATACTTCCTTGCCCGCATACAGGGAACCACCCAGGCAGCTAAGCAAACAGCGCGAGGTCCTGCATCACCAGGAGACCAGCCGGGAGGGCCCTGAGGTCTGAGACCTCCTTGAGCGAGGGCGAGCGACGGAACTTGCAGAGGGGTTTCAGAGCAAAATAATTTCAGAGCAAGAAACCATTTAAAAGAAACAGGAAATGAGTCCTTTAAACCCAAACCATGTGGAAAGACAAGCCACATCATTTAAACAAAACACCAATCCTGTCAGGCCTCGTGAATGCCTTGTTTCCCCCAACATTCCTGTAGAATCCCTGCAGTTCAACAAGAAGCAATTATTTACGTAGCAAATATTTGTTAAGAACTTAAGTAGGCCAGCATTGTGGTCTTTTTCATTTTATAGTGCCGGGGACAGAACCCTGGGCCTTCACACAGGCAACGTTCCCCAGCTCTTATTTTAGTATTTACATTGAGACAGTGTCTGGGTTGCTAAATTGCTCGAGCTGGGCTCAAACTTGCCATCTTCATGTCTCAGTCTGCGGAAGTGCTGAGGTTACAGGTGTGTACCTCCATGCCTGGCTCTCTGTCCTGTGGTCATCTTAAAAGTTCCAGTGAAATATCATCTCAGCAGAAATATACTTTCTACTGAAAGACACAAAATGAACTTGCAAATAATGAATCAGGTCTGACCATGCAATCATTTATTTAAAAGTAAAAGGTAGTCTGCTAACAGGGGAAGAGATTGAAAGGACCCACTAGATTTGGCAATGGGAGAAAAAAAATCTCCAGGCTAGGGAATGAAAGCCAAGTGCAATGGGTTGAGGAGACAGGGTTGTATATACTAAATAAAGACATTTTCTCTAGAAGCTTAGCTGAGAATTTAAAAAAAAAAAAAAAGAAGGCTGGGAAAATAGGGAGGACACTTTCCTAGGTTGAGGGAGGCTTGAATATGTTTTCAGGTCAAAAAGAAGAATTTAGTACAGAGGAAGAAGTTCAAGGTAGAGGATAGACAAGGGGAAGTCAGAGGGGACAACATTCAGCACACTTTTTTAGCGCTTCCTCTTGGAATTTTTGCCTTGTCAACCCCCAGCTGCCAGCGCCTTTTCTCCCTGTTTAAAGGGCTTCTGAAGTTTCTCCCCTTATCAGACTTTGTAATAGGATCTAAGATTTTATTTTGTAAATCTGGGACTTTTTAAAATAAAAGTCATCTTTTAAAATGTATAGAGGTATGGACTCTAAAAAGGCATCAAATGTATAACTATTTCACACTTCTCTTTACTCTTCTTCCTTTTGCCTAATTATTATCCAAGTGCGATGGCCTCACAGTGGCGGGCGCCATGACACAAATCCGTACTGTCAATCATTTCACTCTGAGAAACTTGGTTAGTCAGAAGTATGAAAAAGAGAAAAAAGGAAGCAGGTAGCTTAGAGAGCACTTTTTTATTTCCCCTTTTTCACTTTAAAGTGTTTTATCTTTCGGTTACTTGGCTTTCGACCCACTTTTGTTTGGTTGGTTGGTTGGTTGTTTGTGATCCTGAGGGTCAAACCCAGAACCTTGCATATACTAGCCATGTTCTTTGCCAAGAACTATGCCCACAGCCCCTTTTACTCCGTTTTAAAATTATTAGTTCATTACATATTTAGCTCTGTTAGCCTAACATGAGTAAAATAAAAAAGATAAAAATAACACTTTCTTTGCGAATTGGTTTTTTTCAACTAATCAAAACTGAAGCTGATTTCCTAAAAATAATTGAGTGGTAAAGACAATATTAAAAGGAAACAGTTGTTGACTATAAAATTTCTAGTCTTCAAAGATGAAACTTTCTATAGAATTCTAGTGATCAAAGGAAATTACAGGATACAGGGTTACTCAACTTTAATAACTCATCTTATTTTGTCCATTCTTCATCTTGTAGGGATGTTAGGCTCTAAAAATGAAAACTTCCTGTTGCTAAACAGTAGGCTTCCCAATAGGGCTAGCATGCAAGGTGTTTGTTATTTTCTTTTCA
>PVIR01004718.1:11924-77539 GCA_004026965.1 Petromus typicus
CAATACTGGGTGTGGAGACCCACACCCAGCAGCAACCAGTACCACATACCACAGTGCCGGGCGTGGTGGCTCACGCCTGTAATCCCAGCACTCGGGAGGCAGAGGCAGGAGGATTGTGATGTGAGTTTGAGGCTGAGCTCAGGGCCAGCCTGAACTACAAAGCGAGACCCTGTCTCCAAAAACCTAAAAAAAAAAAAAAGAAAAAAAAGAAATTATATGTAAACAAATATTGTTATCAAGGAGGAACAAGAAAACATTAGAGAAACTCCTGAAAGTTACTTGGCAAAGTAAGAGTGCACTTACTAATGAATAAATACCTCCTTTACTTACTGTTTCATATATGTGAGTCTTCTATATTATATTTTTGTAGTACACAGTATTTTTAAGTAGAAGAAGCCTTCTAGGAAACTCTTCAAGGCTACCATGTCCGAAAACAAAAAAAACAAAAGTGCGTATCTCATACCAGTACAATTCAAGGACCTGGATCAAGGTTAATCAAACTGTTTATCAGAAGAAAGCAGAGAAATTTCTAAATATATCTTCATTTGAAAAATTTCAAATAGTTATAAAAGTCTATTTCTTTTCTTTTCTTTTTTCTTTTCCAGCACGGGGGACTGAACTCAGACCTTTATGCTTGCAAGGTGGTCATGGTACAACTTGAGCTAAATTCCCAGCCAGAAGTCCATTTCTTTAGTCTTTTCTCATTCATTGGCTAAACCAATGTGAGCAGATTTTACAAGATTTTACCCTTTTGATTGTTAAATGTCATCTAGTCTTCTAAGTATATTTTCACCCCAAATACATAATGTTGTCACTTAAGGATTATGAGTAGAGTTTTAGGAAACCAATACTTCAGGCAGACTTAAGAAAAAGAAAAGAGATCTTCTCACCGCAGAACCTGCAGGTGCAGGAAGAAAGATCTGAGCAGGTCGTGAAAGGCAGGAAGTACAGAAACTGGCAGCGGAGTAGAGGATGCTGCTCAGTACTGAGCAATCGTTATCTCCCACACCAGCAGGGAGCCCGTGACATTGGAGACAGCAACCAAATGCAGCTTCCCACATATTTTTTGTTTAAAAAGAAAAGTTTAATTAGAACCTGTCACATCTATTCACTTGTATACTGTCTATCGCTCTTTTCTTGCTAAACTAGCAAATGTAAGTAACTGCCACAAAGACTATCTGGTCTACCTAGCAGAAAATATTTACTGTTTGGCCCTTTTCAAATAGTAAATATTCAGACCCTGACCTAAAGGATTCTGAGAAAAGCTGAAAAATGAAAGCTATTTAAAGTATTACATGAACATTATAAAATCATTTGAACCCATGATTAAAAGAATATCTGTACCTTTACCAAAAAGGGTACCTCAGAATTTAGTTAAATCAATGTTGTTTCTAAAACATTTAAACTGTCTGGTCATGTTATCTGTGGTAAGAAATGATAACTCTTTTTTCTAATACACTCTAAAAATTTCTCCATGTACTGCTTTAGAATGCCTGGTTGGCCTGCTCATACCACTCAAGAATTTTAAGAACATGACCTACAGCTATAAATTTATATTTTGGTAAGGGTTTTCCCCCTACAAAATGTTCAATTCTGCTTTTCAACATTTATCCTTCTACCTGAAGTCTGCTTTTCTGAGCAGTATATGGTAGCATGGTCCATGTAGCTATTGTTTCTGTCCTTGGGTTTCTTCCAGGGTATCTTGGTTGGGGTTTTTCCCAGTGAAATGTACATCCTAGGAAATGTGCTTTTCTATCTTTATGCTGCACATGACTGATTCAATGTGCTTCATCTTGCTTCCTTCCTTCATGAACTATTTTGTTAACAGTGTTTATTTTTTTCCTCCCATCCTTTACCCTGTTTGGAGTTATTTTTAAGGTGCTGCTGACTCCCTGACACTCAAAATGCAAAGCAGAATATGTCAATTCTACCTCTCACATTGGTTCTCAAAGCATCACATGAACCTTTGCTTCTTTTAAAATCATTTCCCCTGTTGTCATCCCCTGAAAAACTTACCTTCTTTGTTTGTTTGTTTGTTTGTTTTGAGATAGAGTCAGCAATTCCCCTGCCTCCCCTTCCCAAGTGCTGGGATTACAGGCGGGAGCCACCATGCCCTGCACTGTGGTACATGGTATTGATTGCTGCTGGGTGTGAGTCGCCAAGTATGGTATGTGGTTATGGGAGGATCGAACCCGGGCCCTTGTGCTTGCAAGACTGGCGCCAGAACCACTGAGCTAAATCCCCAGCCATACCCACCTTCTTTGTAAAGTTTCTTTCTCACTGGCCTCAAGCTACTAGGTTTTATTTGTATCTAAATAGATTACTCTTGCTATGTATTTTTGAAAATATGTTTGTGTCATATTGGTACAGCCATAAAAATTCCAAGGGATGAAAGAAGAGAATAAGCCTATTTTTCATGAAATCACTTACATTATTATGTGCAAAGCCAAAATGAAAGGATTATCTTTTCTTTAAAGTGGGCAATATTAGCTGAATTATGTTTTTATTTTAGTTTAGTTTAGTTTAGTTTTTTGAGACAGGGTCTCACTTTATAGTTCAGGCTGGCCCTGAGCTCAGCCTCAAACTCAGCAATCCTCCTGCCTCTCCCTCTAGAGTTCTGGAATTATAGACGTGAGCCACCAGCACTGTGGTATGTGGTGCTGACTGCTGGCCTATGCCCAGCATCATTGTATATGGTTACCAGGGGATCAAACCAGGACCTTACGCCTGCAAGACAGGCACCAGAACCACTGAGCTAAATCTGTAGCCCCTATAAGCTGAATTATAATCTTTTAAAGTACATTAATGATCAGGTAAACAATTATGTCAAGAAAGTATAGATTTAATATTTAATAATAAGTCATGTTTATGATAGAATTCCACAATCAAAGCCTCTGCCAATATACATGAATCCATCAGTGATTCACAGTTATAATGATGACAAATTGAAAGGAAGAGTCAATACAGACAGGAACACTATGCTGAAATTAACAACAATAAGTAGAAAATTCTGTTTGAAAATGACTATTAGTCATTTGTGTTGGTGCAACAACACCACAATGCAAATATGTAAGCCAAAATTTTAATTTGGCTTAAAAAATAAGAAGAATCTTTAATACATTCACAGCATTTGGATATTCCTGATACTACAGTTAGATACACCATATAATAGGGCTATATTGTGGCTTATATCTGGATTTCCCCCAAAGCCTGATGTACTCATACATGGGGCTTTCTAGCTGTGGCTGGATCTAGGACATGTGAGTGTGGATCAATGGTGTGATAATTGAATCAATCTACTGATTGATTTAGCATTTCTTTGGATGTGGATAATGGGAATCTTCACTCTGAGAATGGATGGCACCAGCCAAAAGGCTTGTAGTCTGGAGGGGATGCAAAGAGAAGGATGGAAGGTAGGCTTGACAGTTCCTGCCTACCCTGCCATGGTCTATTTCTCCTCTCCACACCTCCCTGGCTTGGCTCCAGCTGACTATAGTCTGAAAACTAGGAACTGAGAGCTAAAATAAACCTTTCCTCCTTTAACTTTTGGGTTAAGGGAAAGGTTCAAGTTTGGCTGGGGCAAGTACATCATGTGCCTGTCTCCTGAGCCTAAAGGTTGAGACTTTGGCTCCCTACAGACTTGGAGACCCTTAGGGGCTTGAGCACACTAGGCGCCCATGCCAGGGGGCCTCCTTGCCAGTAAGCCTCCTTGACACTTCCACCCCTTTTGTCTCTCACCCATGGTCTCACTTCCCCCATAGCTCATGCCATGTAGACCCCCTGCTCACAAAATTCACCTATTGGACAAAACCCTAGGTTAAACCGGTAGAACCTCCCTTCTTCCCAGCCTTCACCACACCCTGTGACCCTGTACTATATATTGCACTGGAGCTTAAATAAATTAGGAAGTTCCAGAAACTTTCTCCAGGGTCTGTGCCTGGCTCTTCGGCCAGAAAGCCTCACGCCGTAATTCACAAAAACAACAGTGGGTGTCAGGTATTTTTGTCTCAGCAACAAGAAAAGTAGTTAAGACATGCTATTTACAAATACCCTGCTGTTATGCACACACATGAAAGAAATATATTTTTCTGTCTTGAGTTTCGTCTTGGGTCACGTGATTTGCTTTGGCCAAACCAATGTGAGCAGAAGTCAGATGTACTTCTCACTTATTCCAAGAGGGCCAGCCTCATACGAGTTTAGCCATGCACCTTCTGGTTTGTGTTTTTGTTTTTTCCCCACCTGGATACCAACACCCACCACAACAGTGACAACAAGAAGTTCTCAGACAGCCCAGGATGGCCATGTACGATGAGCCACTGAGATTTTCTAGTTGTTTAATATACAGAATGATATCCTAGCCTATTTTCTATTTTGCCAGGGTTAAAAGACTGTTTTGTGGTGCTGGTTTCATATTTTAAATCCAGAAGTTAATTCTTAAAACTATGAGAAAATACTCAACTGAGAGAAAATAGAGCTCATTTAAAAATACAATTAAGCACAGATATAATTAAAGGTTTCAATTTATTAAACAGAGCAGATTTGCAACGGAAAGGAGTATCTTGAACTATCTTATCAAATGGTGACTTCCTTTTCAATAGAAGCATTCAAAGAGTAACTAGATGATCAGATATGGAGCAGCAAAACTAAAGCCCGTGAACATGGCTGAGTGAGATAGCATCTCATGTCCCCACAATTTCTGACATTAGAAAAATAAACCACATCTAACAACACTTATCTGTCACATGTTACAATTTTCCAGGCTACCAAAACTCATTCTCTGCACTTTCACAGCATGTTGAATGAAAACAAGTACATAAATGATTGGTTCTTCTTAACAAGCATCACCAAAGCCAAAGCTGTCCCCATAGCTGCCAGAAAGCTTATCTTCCCCACACTCGGAAACATCCCTACATAATAGCTTCAAGGGCTGCACTGCTTCTGCTGATCCATAAATCTCTCCAGAGAGATAGTTTTACCAAGATTTCTATCACTTCCATAGTTTTAGATATGACAAGGTTGATTTCATCCCTGATAGATGCTGTCATTTGAAATTAAATCCTTCACTTAGTTGCTAACATCTCTTAGATAACAAAGTTCCTATTTCAAAGATTAATAATAGTTTTAGAAAAAAAGTTGTGCTCCTCTCTGATAAGGGAGGCTGTGAAATGCCTCCACACAGTCCTTGAAACAACTTCCTGCTTTTGAAAATAAAAATTCTTGTGCTGATAGACTATCAAAACCTAGCCCAACACATTTCAGAAAGATAAACAATCCCAACTTCTTCCTCTCACATGCTGATAGCTGGCGAATGTTGCAAGACTGCACGGCCTGTTTGGATCGGTATTTATGTTCCTAATGAGCACACTGAAAATGCAGACAGAAATATTTAATATTTTGCTAAATTGTAGAATCTGTCATTTATATTGGTACACTTCTGTTTACTTTCTAACATCCCATTTGTCTCGGCATTTAATAATATTCTTCACTATTAGAAAAGAGGAAGGAAAAGTATTGTGAAAATAATAGAAGAGTAAGCTATGCCTTTTCTGACAATATTTTGGGATCATTTATAAACTAAATACTTTATTTTTGTTTAACCTATATGCAAAATAACTCAAATATCTAAGATTGATAAATTTTGGTGGTAGCAACCAAAAGGCCCATAAAAATCCAAGCTTGAATTAAATCCATATAAGGAACAGGGAAGTGAAAAGCTCCAGATATGGCCAGATTGACCAAGGTTATCTCAAAAGCACCATAAAACAATGGTGGAAGACAAGACTCCAGAATCAGGTTTTTATGACATACTCTGTATATTTAGAAAACCCTGAAAACACAAGAGCTTATTTTTATTCTCTTAGGAAACTTAATTCCCTTTATCCTGGCAGCTACTGTCAGTGTGCTATTAAGTGGACAGTCCTACTACTAAGCTGGGCTCGTGTTCAGCAGAGCATCCTTGCTCTGGTCAGGAGCTAACGGAAGAAGAGATTAGCTGGTAACATGACTGGGGTCAGCTTTCCTTCATACCCCACCTAGGCAATTTCTCATAGTCCAGGGTTACAAGTCCTAAATTCTAATATTTAAGATACCTTTGTACTACCTTTTAGGGGAAGTCAATATATTCTTTGATTTGGAAATAATCCGAGGATCCCAGGAATTAGAAGGATATTCCAAGGACTGACTTCCCATTTGAAAGTATAAATCCACAACTCAGGGCTGCAGCACTGTGGCAATTATCAGGAAATAACAGCATCAGCAGCAACTCAGAATCAGTCACTGCTTGCATTACACATAAGAATCTGGATAGAAGTGGGAATCAAAAACTCCAACAAAGAATTTGCTATTGATTTTTAAATTGAGAACTTCAATGGCCCTATTCTATACATGAGGAAATAAGACTGGAAACTTACTGAAGCCAGGAGTCATGATTATTTCTGCCTAACACTGATTTGGTACCAATTTTGTGCTGAGTACGTAATCCTGTCTAGATTCTAGGAACAGACAGCTCCATCAAATGTGATCCTCTGGTGGGTTTACCAATCAAAGGATATTGTCAGAAAGAAAAGTTGGATCAGGAGTCAGAAAACAGAATACAGGAAGCTGGTCAGTGTAATACCACAAGAGTGTTGTTGTGACGGCGTCAGTCCCTCTGCTGGAGCCTCCTGGACCACAGGCAGTTAGTCATTGCTTCCTTGTGGCCTGCAGCTATCTGCTCTTCCCCCTACTGAGAATGCATCCTGTTTTAACACTTGTTTATATCTGCTTTTCCCCAGATTGTGTTCCTGAGTCCCAGCAAAGCCCTGGGCATGGAAGCCCCTACTAAGCTTCTTTTAATAGAATGTTCGATTAAAAGAATAAAAGAATGAAGATACCCACCTCGTTGGAAGCCTGTCTTGAGGCCCACAGACTTTGCCCTGCTATGCTAGAAAAGAATGTTTTCAGACACAAGTTTGAATTGGAGAGAAACATATCCTTTAATATTTTCACTATGTAACTTTGTGTAACACAGCAGAGATTCAGTTTAATGATTTTATCAGGAAACCTATGATTTATGTTTTTTAAGAAAAAAAAGTAAAAAAAAAAATTAAGGGAAAATTAAAGACATTTTGGAAAAATCATACACAGTGAAGCTCATCATTCTATACAGTGGGTTTTATCTCTACTCCAAAGACATAATTTAATACACACTCACATGTTTCTTTAGCCTCAGTAACAGGTGCCTTTCATTTACTTCCTTTTTTTAAAACAAGAAGTATTGAATCAGCAATTTAGCCAGAGGGAAATCTTGAGGCAATGACTATTAATAATAAAGACATATCAATGTTGGCAAAATCCATTTCCCTTTTCAAAGACAGAGAGAGCAAGCTATTAAAAGTTAGTATCAGTCACCAAGTTGGAGAGATTTAGCAAAAGCTGCTTCTCGAACTTTTGTTGCACTTAAAATTTGGGCCGCATATTTTGAGACATTTCTCAGGGTTCTCATGCCAGCTATTAACAGAGACAGCTTCTACTTCAGGGTAAAAACTAACAGACATTAAAATGTGTTAAGTATTTACTATGTGTGAGTACTGTGATAAGCCCTTGTGAAAAAATATTATTGAACTCCAACAGCAACCCTGAAAATAAAGCCAGGAGTGGAAAGCTGATCTTTCTATCTCAGTCATCCTTTTTTATCCCTTTATACTCCTTCCATCTGAGATCTGTGACTCAGGACAAATGTAGATAAAACATGGATGGAGTCTCTATTCTGAGGAACTGCATTTCATACACTTCTCACTGAGGGAAGAAGGAAAGGATGTTCATGTTCCCATATGTTCTGGGTTTGGAGCCAAATGCCAGACAGACTTTCACATATTTCCTCTTTCTGTTTTTTAGGGTGTCGGTCGTTTCACCTTTGGAAGACAAAAGTATTCAAACTATCTTGCTGACAACTCTTTCTGGCCCAATCTGCTACATTCACTTGAAACAAGAAGAGTGTGCAGCAGCCCAAGGTGACCCAGTTAAGTGCAGTCCCATTTGGAGCTATGAAGTATAGTTTCCCTCTCACTGAGGTCAATCCCTGAGAGCAGGACAAGACAGCCATGAAAACAGCCTCCCACCAACTCTCTCGGTTCATTTCTTGGGGTCCTAGGGACTCAACTTTTTTTTTTTTTAGGATTTTTTTAAAATGGAAATCTTTATTGGTACATTACATATACACATCATGATTGCACTCAACAATGAGAATTTCTACCAGTATATGACACAACTTAATTCTCATTTTTTCCCATAGCCCTACCCACCCTACCACCGCCACCCCCTATATACATAAACTTTGTTTCCTTTCTTTCTTGTTATAATCTCATTATTTTTCCCCCTTCACCCTATTTCGCTTTTAGTATTTTCTATTTCACAATATATAACATACAATTCTAGAACTCACTTACATCTTTATTTTCTCATACCAGAGAAAAGATGTGATATTTACCTATCTATGACCTATTTATCTCACTTATGAGGATATCCTCAAGGTATGTCTATTTAAGTATAAATGATTCAAACTTACCATTTTTTATGCAGAGTAATACTCCATTCTGTAGAAAAACCACAGCTTTTTTATCCAGTCTCCAGTTGATGGACACTTGGGTTGTTTCCAAGATGTACCAATCACAAACTGAGCTGCTGTAAACATGGGTGCACCAAATGTCACTGTGATATGAGTCTCAACTTTTTAAGAATACTCTCTTCAAGTGAGAGAAAGGAGATCCGTCATGAGGAGGAAGATGGTTAAGAAGCACACGAACAGTAGAAAGCTAATCACATAGAGAAAGGATTGCAAAAGGACACAAAGATGGGTTGGGAGTGTTGCCAAGGAGGAAGTGGGAAAACTCCACTTCCGCTCCCTCCGTACTCGGAACCAGCTCTCCAGAACAGAATGTGTGAGAATGGACACATTGGAGAGAATGTGTTGTGGGTCCCACGTGGAGAAGTGAAGAGCTGCCCAGCCCTGTGCAGTTTCCACTCATCACACAGCACTGCTGTGATGATGCCTTCCTAGATGTCTGGATAAAATAAAAAGGGTTATTTCTTATTAAAAGCTCCTATGGGAAGTTTCTCAATCAGAAACAGTGGGTGGAGTGAGGAAGTTGTACTCTGCAATCATTGTCATAACAGGACCTCAGGTGATTTCGGACAATCAGTGAGAGACCTACATGCCTTCATCTCTCCTACACATCTCCAACAGGAAAAGGTAGTTCAGGTCATATGGATCTCTCAGTTCAGATGATGAGATAAAATAGATATAGTGTATGTTCTGGTGGATAAAGTGAAAAATAAGATACAGCATAGTACAAATGGTGTGATATCACTCACAAAGTAAAAAGTATTTATCTGTATATACCTCTCTACTAGCTCTGTTCACCTGTCGATAGAATTTTTTTAAATTTTTATTTAATTGATTTTCTTTGTACATTTTATATATACATTATCATCACATTCAACATTGAGGGTTTATAACATACCTTGTTATATATATGTTTATATATATATATTTATGTTTATATATATATATATATATGTTTATAACATACTTTGATTCTCATTTTTCCCATTCCCCTGCCCTCCCTATGACTCCCCACCCCCTATATACATAAACTTTGTTTCCTTTTTTTAAAAAACCATGAAATTCTTTTCTTTGGGAAACAGAACACTTCTAAAAGAATTATTCAGCGTAATGGGAAGTGGAAAGAGAAGGGGGATCCTTACTATTTTATGTTTCCAGGCCTTCATATATTGGTTCACTGTAAACATTCTTCCCTTTTACACCTTCATGTCAATGAAGCTTCACAGTTGACTCTGATAATCAGCCAAAATTAAAACTATTGGAGAAAACTCCTTGTTAGTTTTTACTAGTTTCATAGTCATGAATAGACTGTTTAAATATTTGCTCATTTGGCCCTATGGACACTCTCAAGCCCTTTTCCTTGGCTTCTTTCAAAGTCTTGCTTCAGAAATATGTATCTTCCTGGTAGAAGCATCCCAAGGGGAGCATCAGTCTCCCGAGGCCAGTCCCCAAGCCTGCATCCTGAGTGTCTCAGACCCACTGCTGGGCAAGGCCAGGCCCACCTCACTCAGAACCCACAGCACTGTGGCCAAGGGGTGCTAAGAAACAGGTTTACATGGCTGAACCCGGTGAGCCGACAGCGAGATCTGGAGTGTATGGGGGCCTGGCTTGCTCCTCGGGTGGGCACCACTACACCTGTGAGTACCTGGGAAGGAAATAAGCCCCCCCCATTGTAACAGTCTCCTCCTTTTCACTCAGCCAGAAGCAGGAAAGAGCCTCAGATATGACTGTTAAATGCCCTAAGTTAATCTTCCAATCTTTGTAATCTCCACTAAGTCCCTGTCATCCTCTTGCTGCTGGGCATTACGCCCAGGGCCTCATGCCCAGGACTTCCCATACCTGCCCACCTTGAGGCCACCAGAACTATTCCTTCAGAGCTGCTCTTTTTGCATCAAAATTACACCTCATTCTTCCCCTCTCCATCCAAATATCTAGTTTCATAATTCTAGTCTTTTCTAGCTGCACCTAAAGAAAGTCATTCTAGAAAGTCACACTGAAGTATATCTGTAGCTCTCAAAGTGACTGTAGCACATCCTCAACACACCTGAGAGATAACAACACACAGGAAAGCAGAGAAAGGAGGCAACAGTGGGGATTATACCCAAGCTGTAAGCTAAGCAAAGTGAAGCGTTTGTTTTGAAAGCGTCTCCAATTCTGACATATAATCTTCAACTGACATTTTTTGAGAGTGGCTGGGTTAGCTAGATATTAATTTCATCGTTAACTCCCAGAGCTATTTATGTGCTAATAGAGCAGTTCTTTAAGCCAAAATTGAATCTCTAATTAGGAAACTACAAGTACATTGCTGGCAAGGAAGGTATTTTTGGATAAGGGAACCTTCCTGGGTTTCCCCGAATACATCACACTGGAGAGTGACTAATTCACCTAAACAGTGGATTTGCTCCTTGGTTCAAACCATTGTCAAAGATTTGTAAAAATCTTGCAAAACCTCCCCTGCAGAACGCTTAAAACTTCACTTACTAGGTTGATGCTGCCAAAATAAGGCAAGAGAGGGAAACTATGCATTCCATCACTTCTTCATTCTCAATGGTATTGACTCTTGGATCCCAAAGGAATGCCGGTTTCCATACATGTCCTTTCCACAGGCTGGTATTTTAAGTCTGGAATGCCAAGAACTCACAACCTTCATTTGTTCCCCTGTGGACAGGACATTTATGGCCAGTTTACCTGACTTACAATAGGCAGCTCTGTTTTGCTCTTGGAAGTTTTGAAAACTAATATACTAATAACAGTAGTTTCATAAAACTACTACTGTCTACCCATCCTTCTCAGAGGGTACATTATAGCAAATACCTTGCCTTCACTTTGAATGGTCACTTTACCTTCCCTAGGAGGAATCCTCTAAGGAAATGTGAAGTCCATATTCAAGCCTTACCTGCTTACTATCCCCAAATCCAAGCTTCAAACATCTTAGCCATCATAAAACTGGAAATCATATGTTACAACAAAAGTAAGCACCAGCACCTAGAAATGAACTACAGTGGCAATGCTGCAGCTACAGGTGCAGCTCAATGGTAGAGAACTTATCTATTACATATGAGGCCCTAGATTCAATCCCCAGTACTGTTTTGGGTTGTTTTGTTTTGTTTTATTTTGTTTTGTTTTGTTTTGTTTTGTTTTTGGGGGGTGGTTAAAAAGACACTATTGCCAAGCCAATGTTTTGGTTTAGAACAGTTGGGCTGAGATCATATACATTCAGGTTAATGTAAATAATCTTCCCTAGAGTACAAAGATTGTAGTTCAAAAATCTAATCACATACTTTATGAAATTCACCACAGGAAAGCTGGATGTTAATGGTTCCAGCCATTAAAATTCCAGTCGAAGATCTGAATGATGAATTGGATTCCCTTTCACCAAGAAAAGCTGCAGTCACTTATTAGGGGCCAAAATGTTGACTAGAGCCTCTGTGTGGAATTTGGTTAACATCCTGGCTCCGTTAAACACTGTAACCTTGAACCTTCTAATGAGGATTTAGTAAATATCTTTTGTTTTAACAAATTTTATCAGTAACAAATAACAGAAGCTCTCTTGTACCAGTTTAATTAAAAGAAGGATTACCATAAGATTCTTGTGGATCCCACAGGTAGGGAAAACAGGTCTCATGAGGACAAAGCCAGACACTGAGTAAGTCCTGGACTGAAGACTGTGATTCTCCCGGGCCTCTCTCCACTTCTCTCTGTACTTCATCTCTGTTTCTCTTCCCATCTCTGTCTGTCTTTTTTTTATCTCTCTCCCTCCTCATTTTTTGTCTTTTTCCCCTGGTCTCTCTTCCTTCCCTCCTTCCTCCTCTGTTTTCTTTTTCTTTCTCTCTTCCCTGTCCTTCCCACTGGCCTTTCTCTCAGGCTTTGCTTCTCTCTTCCCTTGCAGCAGGAGCACTACTCTGCTTCTCTGTGCACATATTACACAAGACGGCCTCTCTGCCAACCCAGTCTTGCCGAAATCTCAGGTACCAACTCCTGGGACACCAAAAGACTTGCCCATCGTGGGTGACTCCCCAAAACACCCCACCCCACCCTCGCTTGAGGCAAAGGGCCAGCTCCTCTCCCCAGAGAAGAAAAAGCTCCTAGAAAGAGAGTGATTAGGGGTGGGAGGATATTAATTATCCCTCTTGCTGAAAAATATATAAGAATCTAGGGGTCAACAAACTGATCCTTAGGCTAAATGTTTGAAAATGTTTTCTCCCTATTTGTTTCAAGTAATACAAGAAACTTTATAATTCCATATCCTTTCTTGTGGAAATATATGTATCTGCAATAGGAAGTATAATATAAATATACCAGATATAATATATAAATATAGCAGATATATGTATTTGCAAAAGGAAATATAATATAAATATAGCACATATAATATATAAATATAGCATAAATATATATCTGCAATAGGAAATATAATATAAATATAGTACATATAATATATAAATATAAATATAGCATACATATCTATATCTGCTGTGTATAACAGTAGCAGAAATACTAGCAGAAGACTGGAAAGGTTCCAGAGATTTAGGCCCCATTGCTAAAAGCAACACAGGCCAGGGATTTAGCTCAATGGTTCAGTGCCTGTCTTCCAAGAGCAAGGACCCGGGTTCGATCCTCCGGTAACCATGTACAATACTTGGCGTGGAGACTCACCCCAGCAGCAACCAGTACCACATACCACAGTGCCAGGCGTGGTGGCTCACGCCTGTAATCCCAGCACTCGGGAGGCAGAGGCAGGAGGATTGCTGTGATGTGAGTTGGAGGCTGAGCTCAGGGCCAGCCTGAACCACAAAGTGAGACTCTCTCTCAAAAAAAAAGCAACACATAGCCTTGCAGGAGTCTCTGTTTCCTTACCTATGCCAGTCTCTAAGGCCCTTTCCATGTCTAACATTCTGATTCTTCTGAAGCTTTAGTATCTGTTCTTTTAATAACTACTCTGAGAAAAGAACCCTCTGATGTGTGTGGTGCTTTTGGAGGAATACTTATTAGAAGCAAAGATTAACAAAGTCTGCATTTTGTTTGGTTTTAGTTACTGCCCTGGAATTTTGGAAATAGGATCCACAGGAAATTTGTTAGCATAATGGTAGCTTCATTCATTCTTCCTATTGGCTGACAATTATGTAAATCTCTAAAAGAATTAGAATATCAAAAATAAAATAATTTATTTTTTATTCAACAGTAGAATTATCCTCCAGGACATTCAGACACTGCTGCTAAGTTGGGCTTTTTCAATGTCACTTAAATCCCAACATGCATTCAAATAATAACCTCAATGATGATGCCCAAGGCCTTATTAAGCTCTTCTCTGGGAATTCAACCAAGAGTGATAGCAAAAGCACATTAGGCCCAGGAAAGAGCACCTTGAAGCCTGCCCACTCATTTCCTCTGATGAAGATCAATACACTTTTGACCACCACCAGCGCTATCAAAAGCAGATGCTCAGCAGACAGCCACAACTTAGACTTCACATCCTCTCCCATTAGAACGGCTGCATATGGCTTTTGAATCAGGGTGGATCAATCAGATATAAAAGAAGATATTTCTTGTCTTCTCTAGCACAAGGTTCCGTTCTAAAAAGAAAGTGTGTTCCTATTTTGAAAGGCCAGTAATAAATCAGGAAAATGTTTTGTTCACTGTGCTAAGCACTATTATTTTCTTGTATATATTCTTCATTGTTACGAAGATACTTAGAAGAATCAGAGAATTTACAGTTAGAAGCATTACTTTACAAAGGCTCTCTCCCCCAAAGCAATATCATGACTATGAAGAAAAATGTTGGGTATGTGCTCAACTGTAAATTAATTAGCACACTGAACACAAATGGATATGTTCTAAGTGGGTAATAGATACATTATTGTTCCCCTATTTCCTGAGTTGAATCAAATGTAGAAGAAAGAAAGGAAGGAAGGAAAAGAAAGGAAGGAAGGAGGGAAGAAGAGGGAATAAAAGATGGAAGCAGGTCTAAATTTTTAGGGATTTGTTTACTAGACTATAATTGATTCAATTTATTGGAATTTTTTCTCTTACTCGCAAAGTATTTTTGTATTTACTATTGGCTTTTTGCAATCATGACCACTGTGACATAAATAGTGTCAAATAATGGAAAATATCATCCTTAATGAAAGTTTAGCATAGAGAAAAACAAAGACTTCTCCAAATTTTCAGATCTCAGCTGAAGGACTTACAATCCATGTCTCTGGCTCTGGTTAATTACAAAGTCATAATCCTGCAGTGAAAAGCCCTGGGTATCAATGGATTTTCCTTAAAGGACTAGCTTATATTGTTTCAATGGTAGATCACTAATATCACACAAAACAAATAGAAACTAATAACCAGTTTGGAAACCTCTCCTGTCACCCCCCCCCACACACACACACACACCACATGCTGAATATAAATTGCTTCAGAGGAGAATTACAGCTCTGAAAAATGTGACATAAGTTTAAACATAAAAATGACTCAGCTTTCACTACAGATCCAGCTTTCCTATTGAAACCTCAGCTCAGGACTGGAAGCCTCAACAGACACTCTGATGGAAAGAAACTTGCTGCCTGATTACAGAATTTTAATAATTTGGAAATGAATATAGCAATACTAAGAAAAAGAAAAATTGTCATCACCTCCAGTGGTATGCATAGCTCTTTTGGAAATATCACTAGTCTGGATCATGAGCAAGAGGCTGACTTTTCTCTGGACTGTAACAGACTACTATCTTGTTATCCTTTCCACTGTTGCCCCACACTGGTCACTGAACCCACCTCAAAGCACCATCCAGCAAGGTTATCACGGCCCTGGTGTGGCCCTCTCACCACAGCCCTACCTCCTGCCAAAGTCTGAGGATGGCTCTCAGAAAGAACTTCTCCCTCCAGTCAGATCTCCCTGTGCAGTGATGTAGGTGGGAGATGGACTCAGCGTTCCCAAACGCTGGTGACCGGCGTACACATCCCTTGCGCTCAGCCACCCAGCAAGCCTGCCTTGAGGGCTCTTCACATTTCATTATAGACATATGTGTGTCTGTGGGTCCTGTAATACCATTCACTTTCATTCTTCTTGTTACAGTCTGATTGAAAGTAGAAAGTGAGCAAATATTTCAAATGGATATATAAATCATATTCTACAAAGTCAAGTAATTTTACAAAAGGTAAAATTAAAAATAGTAACCTTCTACCTGAGATCCGTCATTTTCAATCTTTCAAGTAGTTCTTCCATTTTATTTTACATTTTTAGATAATTCTAATGCTGCTATTCTGTAGCTTTATATTCCGTTTATGACTGTCTTAAATAAACCTCTCACCAAACATACACACATACGCATTTCTTATACCCCTAATGTTCAGTTTTTAATAAGTCAATGTTTATTTACATTATTATAATTATATAAATATCATTGACAGATAAGACATTTTGACCTTTTTTGGTAAAATTTTTATTTTTCCTCAAATTCATAATGATCACTATTTTGGTTTTCTTGTACCTATCACCAGTCCATGCCCACCTTGTTGACAGTTTACATGACTCCATCAACCAATACATCACGTAGTACACACATTCCCCTCCTTGAGTGGCCCAGGCCCTTGGAGAACCTTCTCCTGGCCTGCTCCAGTCTGGACCACTGGCTCTCTAGACCTATGGGACAGCTGTCATTCTGGAACTTCCTATTGCCATCATTTTGCAAATACTGTACTGTGATGAGTTTCAATATTTTCTGAATCTCATATCTTCTTTTGGTTTTATTTTCTCATTTAGATGCAAGATGTTTTTAGTAAGTTGTTCAGAAAGGTTGTATGGGAAGTTATCAGCATATGCTTGTCCGAATCACTTTGTCCATCTCTATACTTTCTTGGTAGTTGGGTTAGGTAAAGAAATCTAGTCTAGAAATGACTACTACGCAGAAATTCAAATGGATCACTCTGTTACTTTCTAGCTTTCAGTGTTACTGTTAGAAGGCCTGAACTATTCTAATTCTCAATCTTTTGTAGGAAGCTTTTGTCCTATTCACCAGAGATTTTTTTCTTTTATGTTCTGTGACCAATATCACAACAATATAGTAGTTTGTATCCATCAGTGTTTACTAGGAAAATAGATTTAATCCAAGATATATAAATATATATAAGAATTTGCAGGATTGGCCTACACTGGCCACGCACAGAGTCAGGGATAGAAGAGTGCAAGGGCTGTCTGCACACTAGAGAGCTTCAGGGTCCAGCCAAAGGTCTAGAGCTCAATGCAGTGCCCCATGTAAGTACGTGTCAGGAGGCTAGGGAGTCTGTGCCAGAAGCCAGAAGATGACATCCAATGTGAAGGTAAAGAATGGAGCACTTGTGAAGAAATATAAGTGAATGTTCCTTGTTTGATTCCCCTTCATATCATTCAGGTGACAACTGCCTTCAGGTGGGTCTTTCGTCTTCAATAAAAGCCCTTTGCCACACTCACAACTATGCTGGTCCAACTTACTGGAGCATTTCTCACTCAAGTTGACATAATCAGTTAGCTATCGTAGGATAAAAATATCCAGTTTTTTATTTACATTCACTTTCAGGCACCTCTAATCCCTTCCTCCTCACTGATGATTCCATTGACTATCCTCAGTAATCTTTTCCTCTTCATTTTTCTAGTCTTTCCTTATGAATTTACTTTGTTTAAAGCTAGATTGCCTTGACAGACTCTATCTTAGTTACTTTTCTTATTGCTGAAACATAATACTGGACAACTAAAATTAAAGGAGGAAATATTTATTTCAGCTCACAGTTTGTGGAGGCTTCAGTTCATAACTGTCAGGCTCCAAAGTAGGACAAGATGGCAGAGGATGTGGTGGAAGAGAACCAGTCCATGGTAGGGAAGGCAGGAACTGCAAAGCCTACTTTTTTTCTTTTTATATTCCATCTTGACTACAAACCTATTGACTACTGCCACACATGCTCAGTATGGAGCTTCCCTCTTTAGCAAATTCATTCAACTACACACAAAACTATGTTAATCCAGTTAGGGGACTAGACAAGATACTACAGACCCTTAATCCATATTCACACAACTTAGATCCAGCCACCTCTGTAAAGCCCCACCTATGAGGGCATGAGGCTTTGGGGGGATATCTAGGTACACTTTCACCATTTTACCTTTTTCTTCTACTTTATTTTCCATTTTTTTCTTGAGAGATTTCATCTTCTAATTCTTATTGAAATATTTTCATATTTTAAATTTATAAATAATTTCCCATGTCCTTTACATGCTTCACAGTACAGATTCTTCTTAAACTTTTCTGAGAATTTTTTCCCCTAAAATCTTCTGATTGTTAATCTTTTATTTTTTTAATCTTTGTTGTGTTTAGCCTCTTCCCCTTAGAAGGACCTGATGACCTGTCCTTCTCTGTTCAGAATTTGTCTAAATGACAAATTCTTATGTCTAAATGGGGTGATAGCTGATGAGTCCTACCTATGCCCAGGAATATTTGCTGAGTGCTCTAATGTTTAAAAACTGTGGATCTTTCTTACACCAGTCACAGATTTCCTAGAGAATCACTCTTGAGTTTCCCACCTGGTTGTCTTTATCTCTCCATTTTTAATACTGCTTCTCACTCACATCATTTAGTATTGCTTCTCACACACATCCTTGTATGTCCCCCAAACCAAGGTTGTTACTTAGGCCTCTTTGGGTGAAGCTTTCCTTGAACCTTTTGCCAGAGGAGCTAGAGTAGTCATAGTTAAATTGACTTGAGGAAAAAAAATCAAAGGATCTAATACTTCTTCTACAGACCCAACTTTCTACTTCACTCAAAGGTGCTTTCCAAGTAGGATGCCTCCAGTCCCAAAGCCTCTCTCTGCTCATTTGAAAGAACCTACCCACTTCCTCTTGTCCTACCTCTAATGGGTACGTGCATTCACCTTTCTGGTGTTCTACCCTTTACCAAGCGAATGTTCATGACCCCTCTTTGCTCTCCATGTCTCTTTTCTCTGTTGGACGAGTTTACACCTTTGTCACTTCTTTACTGTCACTTTGGTAGAGTTTGGGGAGATGACTCAGATGTTCCAGCCACCATGTTGACTAAAGGTCTCGCAGTGCTCCTCCTAAAAACTTTGTGACTGTATTTGACTAATTTTCTCGCAGCATGAAGTACAATGAGGACAAGAGATGCCAAGATGCATAATATATATTGTTACGATTAATAGGTTTACACACAAGTTAGAGACGAACTGCATACATGAAACTGTTTTATACATATTTGTAAAAACATGATACAGTCCCAATTTGGTATTTTATGTGACTAAGGGGAAGGGTGTGACGTAAGGAAACACTGCAGCCATTCAGATGTGAAAAAACAGGCTCCTTGGCCTCAAATGTTCAGTCTCCACCAAGAAAGTAGGACTTTAGTTTCATTGACTCAGAAAACCTTCAAGAGGGAGGGAATCCAGAAGGTAAAAATAGGGCAACGTGGAAAAGGAGTAGGGAGGAGGAAATGAACTTGGCAAAGACAGGAGATTGATATGAGGGAACTAAAACTTGGCTACTATCAGTTCCACATTTTGGATGAAAAATATGCTAGAAAAACATAGTAATCATAAAAAAAAACCCTTCTTCTGAGACTCCAGTCTGTGGTCTTAGTTGCACCTTGGACTTGATGTGTAATTAGGGTGAGTCACAATATTGTGCCACCTCCAAGTTTCCATTCATGGTCTGTGAATTATACTTAACAAAAGTGCCCTTTCTTCTTTAGAGTGAAACATTCTCATTCAACAATTAGCTTCTTCTAAAGGAATTAATAAGTGAAGAAGGTTTTGTAATACTTGCTTTCTGAATACAGATTATTGGATCTACATGATGAAAAGTTTTTTTTGTTTTTTGTTTTTTTTACATGGGAAGGGTAGGTGAGGTACAGCTATAAAAGAAGTGACAGTGACCTTTTCAAAAAAGAGAAGGCAAATATGGGGTACAATAGGTGCTAGGATGAGCATTCAGGGGAGGATGGTACCTGGGTAAAAATTCAATGTCACTTAACAAAAGGGTAGCTCATAATGTACGACCAAAAAAGGGAAAGGAACAGAGAAAAACAATTTAAATTGGATTGCTGTACATTTGTAAGAACTAATGCTCCACTGATTTAGGTTTATAGAGAAGTTTATGGTTAGTTTGTGCAGAAATTTTTTTTAAAAAACGCAACGTGAATACATGACATGCTGTCCTCTTCCAAAGTGAACTAATATCTAGGTAAATAATTATGAGTCAGTGTCCTGTCATTATAATAAATATCTGAGGGGATAAGCTTATAAAGAGATTCGTTCTGGCTCATGGTTTTAGAGGTTCCAGTCTGTGGTTGGATGGACTCCCTGCTCTTGGGCCTGTGGTAGAGGCGCCAAATGACACAGGCAGGGACTGCACACTAGAGTCGACTGCCTCCCCTCTGGCTGCAAAACAAGTGAGAAAGAATTCATGGGGTTCCATAGTCTCACAGAGCTTCCACTCAACAACCCAAGCCTCTCCCTCAAGGCCTCACCTCCTACGGGTTCCATCTCCTCCAGGCAGTACCACCCTGGAGCATAGCCTGTGTGACAGGGACCTTTAGGGACAGTCAAGATCAAAACTAGAGGAGAAGACAACGTGAACGCTAATAAATTTTGCTCCTTTTGTTTTTTTCCCTTTGTTCTCCCTCCTGCAACACTGCCCCTCCCTTCTTCCCATCCAGAACTCTTTGATGCTCTTGGCTTCATATTCATCCTTTCATTTTCTTTTTTCTTTCTTTTGTTCTTAGTTTTCTTGTTTATTTTGTCTGGGAAGGCACCATGGAGTCTTCACCTCACAATTTCTTGACAACCCCAGGTGGATTAATACCTGCCTTTTCCCTGGAAGTTCTGAAGGTGGCCAGCTGTTCTCTTAGACACCTTCCAAGGCAGGTGTATCCTGACTCTGAACAGATATTGTTGCCTGAAGTAAGGCCCCACATCAAGCAATAGTCATGGACAGATCCAAGAAAGACCCATCCCAAGAGCAGCTGTGTTTCTAAGTTACGCATTTATCCATGGACAAAAGCCAACCATCCATAATCTCTGCCAGAGCCATTTTTCGTACATGACTTCATACTGAACACCTTTCTGTTCCTCTAGATCCTCTTGTATCCTTTCCACTCTGCTCTGTGCCTTTTTAGACTGACCTACAAAGACCACAGCACCAACACTGTCCTGTCCTCATGGCCTTGGCCATGACAGTCTTGATGGAAGATGCGGGCCGAGAGGTACATAAGATAAGGGTGTAGGTTTCCTCAGTCTCTTTCCACTGAGGTGGCTAGGACTGAACACGTCCCTCCATCTGAGGTCAGTATCCCTTTGAAGGTGACCTTCTGCACACAGCTATTTGTCCTGTGTGCTAATAACATCTCTTTCTTCTCACCCTTTTAGATCCAGACGCACATCCAGATCCACTACTCCCAGCTCAGTGTGCTGAGTGATGTGCGTTACCCCAGGCTCTGGCTCCCACCACCCACATCTTTGTAAACAGTCTCATTGTTGATAAATTTTCCTGGAATCACCCTAATTTGGGTGTGCCATATTTTCTCCTAGACGGTCAAGGTAATCACTGAAGACATAAATCTATTCCTAATAAGATTTTTTCTTAAAAAAAAAAATCTATCTCTGAAAAGAGATAAAAATAATACAGCAAGGAAAAACAGAACTGCTTTGAAGTCATAGGAAGTTTGCCTTAAATTTTAGATCTTTGTCCTAAAAACTGTGGAGCCATGAACACCTTTAAGATAAAAATAACAGTAGTATTTACATGATAGAATTGGTATAAAAAATCAATGAGACAATTTCAGATTATATGAAATAATTGAAAGAGACCTTGTAAGGCAAGATCTCCATTCGTATTTGGGTGATTAAAATCAATCATAATAATACAAATACTGATTAATGACTATTCTTCCAAAGGAAGCTAAATCTAGGAGATGGAACTGAATTATATCTTAAAAAGCAGTAGATGAAAAATGTATTTTCAGACACACATCTGAAAATATGGACTTACCCCACAGATATTTCTTTATATAAGATATGGGAATTACTGTTTGGATTTTCCTTGGTCTTATACTCCTAGACGTCTAAAAGATAACTTACTGTGAAGATTTGCAGCATATCACCATGAGAAGTTTCTTCATTTATTGTCAGATATAATGGCCACTCTGCATAGAAATCCTTCCCAAGATGGTACTATACAAGTACTATTGCAAAAGTCTATAACTTTATTCAAAGCAAAACAAAAACCACCATTCTCCTATCAGTTCCATGGATGTAATCACCAGCTATAATTAAGAGTTACATTGCAGAGGGCTCTATAATTGAGGAATTAAATTAATGAGCTATTACAAGTTAAAGTAATTTCCACTTCCTTGCAGTTAACTATGTTCAACAGAGTAGTTTCTGGAAACCTTCATTATCTGCCTATTATTCTAAAGCTCCCAGACCATCCACTTTTGATCATGTTTGAATACAATCCAGGAAGAAATTTCCTACTAGTTTGAAATCAGGAACATGCTGACAGTATGTTCATGAAGCAGATGTACTTTTGTTGTACAAAGTTTACATATGTTAATAGATTTAAATTGGTCTATGAACAAAGCCAATTGCCATTTCTTGATTATTTATATAAATTAAAGGATGGCTTAACTTAATTTTTGCCATATGTGCCCTTTGGCAATAAAGGTTGCTAAAGATGTCAGTTCTTTTTCCAAGGGACTAGAGAAGAAAGACTACCTAGTATCTTCCAATTCTTAGCTGCATTTCATAAGGACTCATTTATTTTAGAACCTATAATGATCTAATCAAGAAAACCGTGGATCTGATGTAATGTCTCCCTCCCCCTCAGCTTCAGTACCTCTGTTAAAAAAGACCATAATCTACAAACAAAAGAAATAGAATGGTATAAGTTTTCACCATCGGCACAGTCCCAAATCAAGACATGCAATTTTAGAATCTTGACATCATGGCTAAAATAGACAAAGGAGACAGATGTGGCTACCTTGGTTAACCAAAGATTATTTGTATAAAATGGCACCAATGTACATTAACCCCTGCACTCAGAGACAAGGAGTGAGATGCTTCTGGAGACAAGAAGGAGAAGTTTATGAACCTGCCTGTACGTATCTGAAACCACACACATTCCTTGAACACTACAGATAAATATCTCTTTTCTAGCACCATTTTGAGAAAGCATCATCATTATGAGATCAAATAGGAAGATCAATAGGAAGAAGATACAAAGTTGTCCATGTATCACATATATAGCACTATATAGGATAGACTAAAGCTCTGGGCCTGAGTTTCCACCTCAAGATAAGCACATTCTTGCTCTCCTTAGCCTTTTCCTCTCTCCTGAGGTGAATACAGAGGGAAGGTCAGGTCACAACCCCAGAATTAGCCCTAAACCCATTTCCGTACCTGTCTCACTTTTTGTGTTTTGCCAGGTAACGTCATCTGTGGGCCTCAGCGGCAGCATGGGATCACTGAGCTCCATGGCACACTTACATGGATTCCGAAAACCGCATTCTATGGATGAAGACTGAATGGTGAAAATCTTAGTGGCACTTCTATTTCTGAAAATGTCAGGAGGAGTAGAAATTTCCTCACTGATATGTTTTATTTTTTATTTTCGAGTCACTTGCTTCCTTAGCACATGTTAGCAGTATGTAACGTTTACCCTCCTTGTGTGGAGTTGGTTCATGTCCACAACATATCTTAATTCCTGTTTTTCATTCCCTTTCCCTTCTTTTTCTTCCCCTCCTCCCATCTCTTGATTCCCTTCCCCTTTCAAGAAGACCAATTTCCTTGCTTTTACTATCTATTCTTTTGCTCTTATAATTTGAGTTTTCATATAAGAGAAGCCATGAAATATTGAAGTTGCATGTCCAATTTATTTCATTTAACATTATAGTCTCAAGGCACACCCATTTCCCCACAAATGACTCATGTACTTTTTTTATGGCAGAGTAGCCCTCCATTGCATATCAAAATCACATTTTTTATTCATTCATCTATTGATGGACATATGTGCTGCTTCCAAGACTGAGCTATATGAATTGCACTGCTATAAACATGAGTGTGCCTGCATCTATCACTGTAATATGATTTTTTTAGCTCTCTCAAGAAGGTATCTAAAATAAGTCATTGATATGTTTTAACTGATTCAATGCATTTGTCCATGTAACCCTGTTTTATGTTTAAATTTTCAAATGCAATTTTCTAGTTATTAATAATTTTTTTCTTAATCATTTCCATGAAAACAATGACTTTCTCATGGTTTGGCTGACATGAGGAACCCAAAATATACACAGAAAATAGAGCAAAACCAACTCACCATAACACTATGTGAAGAAAACATATACTAAAAAAAAAAATTAAAACTAAAAGAGGTGACTGATGATTAAGGTAAAATCAAAACTGATAAACTCATGGCATAACTATGAAACACTGTAATAGCAAGTTATAACTTCATTTTAAAAACAATATTTTTGATCTGATTGCAAGACTAGTACATACTTATTGATGAACATTTGGGAAATACTTTTAAAAGCATCATTTTACCTTGATCTCAGGACTGCCTTCCACTCTCAACCTTATGTACAGGGCCATTGTTAGGGAAATCTTTTTGAGTGAAAAGTCCTTTGAGCATTTGAGATCCTCTAATAAACCAGGAGCACTGTTACTAGAACTCTAGAACTTCCCTACAGATTGTTGATCTGACCAGAACCCAGCACGTCCAATACCCAAAGATGACTGCCTTCCTCTGGGGGTGAGCTTTTCTCCTGTTCTTCTGGAGGCCTCCAGGGCTGACAAAGCTTTCAACAAACACTCACAGTGTTATGAGTTATAGGTTAGAGATGTTCTAACCCATAGGACCAATGACATGGTTTTGAGACCTTTCTTTTTCTTTTTCTTTTTCTTTTGTAGAACTATCACACACACAACTTTAGTGCATATGACTCCTTGGCCTGCAGAGGGTGGCGGGCCAGTGCATTTAATAATACTAGTGATTCTAAAGGCAGAACCTCTGCACTCCACTGCCATCACCACTGCCTGGGGCACAGAGGTTTTTGGTTTTCTTTCGTGCCAGGGCCAATTTGGTCTAAAACAGGAGCTGAGTCACCTGGCTGGGGTGAAAGGATGCATGCACGTGTGCCTGTGTACAACAGGTTATTGCAGAAAAATATTCCCCTCAAAAGTGAGAACATAAGACCATTTGTATTTAATTTTCTTCTCTGTTTTTTAGGTATAAGGAAAATGACAAGTCTCATTCCAGTCTCCTTCTCCCACCAACCAACCATGTGGCCCTGAGTTCAGAACTTATTTTATTACCTCATCTGTAAAATAGGAAAGTATCCCTTGAGCAGATGACTTCCTGAGGACTGGGAACTCTGTGGTCCATCTCCCTGTGCTATGTGCCTAAGTATACAGGAACTCTAGGAAATCTCTCATTGGACCATCAAGATATATATATACTCTTTTAGGAAAGTGGACATTAAGTCAAATATCTACTGGAAAAGTCTACTTAGCTACTTAGTTATTCATACATACTTGAGAGTATGTTTTTAAAGTAACATACAGATTCATAGAATCCTGTATGATTCACTTTAACTTCATAAAACAATGTTATCCATTGATATAGTCTTTATCCAGTAGTTTTCCAAGCACATCTTATCACCTCTTTTATGAAGTCTGAGACCTAAGTTTCTTTCAGTCCATGAACAACACTAGAAATATTATCCCAAATAACCAGTGATCATCTGCATTGCATTTGGTCATTTTTCTATTTCCTGTAAGTCTATATTTTTAATCACCATAATATGTCACTTACTGAATTGCATTTTTACATGATGTCTAAAAGGCTTATTTTTTAAAATATCTAACATTTGCATTTCAGGACTAACTTTAGAAATAACCACTAGCTCGCTGATACATTACTCTTCCTATTTTTTAAAATCACTTCTGGCAGATAATCTCCATAAGCATCCAGAACCGATATTAACTTAGATCATTTCACCCACAGTGACTTTCCATTAACTATGGTCTCCCCCACCTCTTCATAAAATTCAGATATTGAAAATAAAAGTTAACTTGATTAGGATTTATGCGACAAAAGACCTCCTTTTTCTGGATAATAACTTAGAAAACAAAGAATTCACCTTCTATTTAGGAAGATAGTAGTTCAAATTAACCCAGAAATTTAAAAGCTTTGTTTTTCTTTCCTCATTGTCCTCAGAACCCAAGGTTACATCCAATTTAAAATGAAAATTATACACTATTATTTTTCTTTTCAAAGGAAGCATCAGAATTTGAACTATCTGTTCCACCAATAAGGCTCAGCTAGTGAAAAATGACCATGCACTGGTATATCAGACACAGTCTCACTGATGAAGATAAAGGACAAGGGAAGAGCTCACTCACAGCTTTTTACATTCGCTGCCTTTCCTCTGAATTCAACCTTCCAGAAAGCTGGCTTCCCCCTCCAAATTCTGCCCTTTATCTGGAAGAGGGAAAATTCTGGTGTATGGAATCATTGCTGCCTTTAATTTGCCCCACTGCTCATGAGGAAGCCTTGCCACTTCCAAGTGGCCCTGCCCAAGGTACTTGGGCATGAAAATTTATTTCAGTGAGGCAGGAAATAAAAAGAAACCTGTTCTTCCATTTGGCTTAGAGTAGCATGAGTGTATATAAAATTGTTCATAGAGAGAAGGGCAAAAAAATAAATAAATAAACTCAGCCTTTGACCAACACCACCACCCTCTTTTTTTCCCGAATCAAAAACTACTGGCAAGCTGTTCTCAATAGATGTAAAGTACTCAGAGTTGTAGGAGGAATATTATGAGTGATTACAGCAAAAAAATTTTAAAAGGTCTGGCTTGTTCAAATGCTTCTGTTACCAACTTCAGCTGGGATGGGCTGGGTAACATAGAAGCTTTGGTCCCAACGATAAACTGTGAGCTCCAAAGACACTGCCAATTACTAAGACATCAAATATGATGCCTTATCCGACCTCAGCTCTTATTTCAATCTGAATAGAAAGCTGATTTAAAGTGAGAGCATGCTGGCAATCAGTCACTAAGATTCACCATTCCTGAGCCTTTGGAATTGCAAAGGAAATATTCCCTTTAGGATTTTCTTTGATGTCCCCCAGCACCTGCACATTTGGAGGTGAGGCTTTGGGAAGGTGACTGCCTCCTGGAGTGCGACACTCATCATGGCAGAAGGTGCCATTGGGATGTGAAGTCTGGTTGGGGAAGATGGCTCAAGGGACATAGCTCAGAAGAATCTATTTCCTACCTCCTTCCTTGATGTCTCTCTGTTTTCCGCTGCATACTGTGAGCATGGCCATGATCCCCTGCTATGTTGCCCTGTCTTGAAGCCAGCCAACTATGGACTGAAACATTCATAAACTATGAGCTAAAATGTACTCATCCTCTTTCAAGTTGTAGGAGTCAGGTTTCAGGTCCCTGACTAAGACATCCCCCAGACTATCCCCCTTTCACCCTTGGGTGTAAGTCACTCCATTTCATAAATCCTCTCTTTTCTCTTTCAGGCTGAAAAAAAATGTTGTCAAGTGTCCTTTTTAAGAGAATTTTGAATAGCATTTTTTAAGTCGAGAGTGAATACTGACTTGGTGTCCAAGATGGCCAATTCCTCCTCCATAAACAAAGCTGAAAATAATTCTGATAAAAAGAGCAATTCTGCTTGCGAGCAAACCAGATGGCCACACATCCCTTCATCAAGTCTGCTAGTTTGCATGTCACTGCCTTGGAAGTTTCTCCCCAGGAAAACACATGGACAGGAGACTTTCTTCCTGAGCGAGGAATCTGTTTTAAAACAAGGCGCATCCACACGAACACCAGGGTCTGCCCAGCCTAACTGCCTGCTCGTTTTCTTCAGGATATTTTCCCTGGCAGGCTGACTACCCTTCTGGATAACTAAATATATCACTTATGGTCAAAAAAGAAAATATTGAGGCTTCTTTGTGAAGAATTCAGAGCAAAGTCAAGGGCTCACCCAGATTCTCTCCATGCGGTAAACCGGGCCTGGGTGTGTCCTGAGGGTTTAGAACACTCCTATTTGGAAAATTTCTCAAATTCTGCTTGAATGTTTATTTGTAGGGCGTCTCGCTAAAGCATAAGTGAAAGGAACATCGGAGGCCACTTATTGAAGGAGGCTTCCTGTCTTAACAGGAAGTGGTAATTGAATGCTTTATAAACCCGCATAACTCCCTTTCCTCTGAGTAATTGTCATATCCCAAAGATACATGATAATTAAAGTCCAATCCTGGAAATGACACAGTTGCTGCTGAGGTGAGTGTCCTCTGCCCTAGTTAGTGAGTGCATTTATTTTTTCAAATTAAAATTTAACATGCTATTAAATATAGAAGTGCTGACAAAGACTTGAGTTGATCAAAACAGGCATTTAATAGATTAGATTTTTCTTCTCCTAGGCCTGGGTTCTCCGAACAGCATGGACTTTAGAGCAAATCTCCTAAAAATTACATGGAACAGTATTATAAGTCTCTGTACATGCATGCTTTGGAGAGAGGCCCACAGCTTCTTTTATTTTGGCAAAAGTATAGTTACCAGATCAAAAAAAAAAAATGTGAAGAATTATGACCATTAACCTGGAGCATAAACATTATACACTAAGTAACATGCTACAACTTCATGACTTGATCTTACTAAGTGAATCTTTGAAAGGAATTTATTATTTTCTCTCCAGTCCCTGACTATCATAAGCTAAAGTCCACACATTATGGTTCATGAAGTCTAATTTAAACCATAACTCTGTATAAGACATTGATAAGAGAATTTTCTTCTCTCAGTTAACCTTTTATTGTACGTGTGTGATACTGTGGATCAAACTCAGGCCCTTGTGCTTCCAAAGTAGGCATAATGCCACTTAGCTAAATTCCCAGCCCCTCCCCTGGTTAACCTTTTTTTAAAAAGTCTTTTTTGAACAATATAATTTATTTCATTATTAATTAGAATAAGCTATATCTTCTGAAATAATGTTTTAACAAATGAATGCTCCTGATAATTTGAAATCCTTCCCATGAATTCCAGTTAAACCCATCATCACTGTGCATTGTAGTCTGTCCTCATGCCTGACCTTGTTTAGTATCAAAGCGCTCCCAAAATTTGTATCATATGTCAAAGTAAGGTTATTGAAAATTATCAATCACCAATATTACATATATTATAGATATAGATGCATCAATGATGTATATATAATATAAAATATATAAATTATACATAAAATATAATGATTTTATATATATATTTATTACATAAAATTCAGTATGTGGTCAGATTTAAAGAAAACAATCACTTTATATATAAATTCAGCTCTTTACTGACTTCATTATTTGATCATTACTTAACTGAATTTTAACTTTCCTACCTCAGTAGATAAATATATCAAAGTTTTCCACAAAAACCTCTCTAAGTTTTTCATTAGAAGAACAGCTTTCATTTAAGGACAACTTCTTTGCAGGATAACTCTGATGCCACAAAACTCACCATTTTGAGATATATAACTCAATTTTTCTTAATATGTCTGCAAGGTTATGCAAACATCACAAATATCTAATTTTAGAACATTTTCATTGTCTCAAAAAGAAACCTCATATCCATTAGCAATTGCTCTCCATTTTCTCTTCCTCCAGCCCCTGGCAACCACAAACCTGTCTTCTGTTTCTATTGATTTGCCTATTTTGAACATTTCATATTAATGGGATCATTGTGCCTGGCTTCTCATACCTCACATACAGTTTTCAAGATTCATCCACAATGCAGCCTCTATCAGAACTTCATTCTTAGTAACTGGTCTTTTAGATTTTTAAATAAGGCTAAAGCTATATTGGGCTATATAGTAAAGTTGATCAGATGCTATTTGTCACAAATCTCTGTGACATAGTATATAGGAGGCTATGGCAGACAGAGGCAAAGCACAGGTGGTTCCAGAGGGACATCAGTGCCTGTGATTTGTAGAGTGAGTACAAGAGAGAGCTCAGAAGGGTATTAAGTTGTTGGATCTCTTTACAGAGCAGAGGAATATTGAAGTCGGTCAGCGAGAAAAGAATAGTAAGAACAAGGGCTTTTCAAACATCCAGGTCTGGCTGTTAGTCCTGTCAGTACTTTTAGGCCCTAAAGTAGGCTCCCAAAGGTCGTGGTATGAAAATGTGTGCAGAAAATGTAAAAAAGGTTGAGAAAGACTGCTTCATCAACCCTTTTTTTCTGCATTTAATTAAGTGGTAATACTTAAAATAACATTCACCTTCTGTGGGGTAAGAATGAAAATGTTTTTGGTTTGGCTTGATATGGGATTTGTTTACCTTTTACCACAGGGTAAAACCCATATGTTCAATTTATTATGGTTTTTGCACTCTTAGCTATAGGCAGAGAGGAACATCTACAGAGTGCCGTGATGCCACTGAAACTATAAAAGAGTGGTCTCCTTTTCTTATTTCCTATTACAAAGAAATATTTTCCACTTTGGTCTTTTTAAGCCTCCATATCATCCTTATAATATATTCACTAATCAGAAGAATTTTAATTTCCTTGGATCCAGGTATGACTCTTTTTTACTATAATTACTGGAAGGTTTTTTTTTCTCCCTTTTAAGTTCAGTCCCAGAGCAATGGTTCCCATACAATTACCTAAAAGCCATGTTTAAAATGCAGATTTCCTTGGTTTGACTCTTTCTGCTTGAGCAAGTCTGGGGTAGAGGCCAGAAATTTGCATCTTAAGTGAGCACTTTGTCCTCTGTTGCAACAGGAGATATATGAAAAGAATCTGACAAACATTTCCCTACCAGCTTCAGTTTATTAACTGGCTCAGAGACCATTTCAAAAACAAGTCCCATAAAATGACAAAGTTGGAGAGGGTCACAACTCTTTGTTACTGCATCTCTTACTAGTTCTCCTGATGCCAGTGTTTCCACACCCAGAGTGAAATTATAATTCTGTGGTGACAGCAGATAAAGCTTTAGAGAGAAGCTGTTTCAAAAGAAGAGAAAGGAGGAAAGTCCTTCTAGAATGCTGGTATTTTTGAGGAAAATGATCAATAGGCTGATCAAACCTGCAGCAGTATTTCTATTTTAAGGAAGTAATGATGTTTGTAGCAAGGAGTTTGCAGCAAGTGAGGATTATTTATGCAGTGAGGGTGATTATCTTTTTTCTGATTCTTCCAAAGCATGTTTAGAGAGCATCAATCTGGAATATGAGAAGAGCGTGTCTGAGGATTTCTCTTCTCACATTCATTTTCCCGACCTGGCTTTCTTTTGTTCTTTGGCCCTGGTGTTTCTTCCTCAGTCTTCAAATCTACTCTTTTCTACAGTGCATTCAGATGCTTTGGACAACATTCCCATTGTGCACTTCACAGCAGTAGGTTTAGCGATGGAGCCAGGGCATCTAGTGAGAGTGATGCTGTGTTACTACTTCTTGAATTTCCATGCCCTGACCTGTCTTTGTATGTTCACATGCCACTATGAATTTTATTTCAAAATAAAATAATGCACATCTAACATTAGCCACCTGAGTTGACAGCATTTCTTTTGTGTCAAAACCTAAATGTCTAGATGTAAGAGGCACTGGTTTCTGCTGCAAACGTTTTCTTCTTGAGAAAAAGCCATAAAATTTCTCTTAATTTCAACTCTATTCTTGAGCAGCTGGAACTCAGTTCTATCATACCTAAGATTCTAATTCCTAACTGAAATCGTGAAATACGTGAAAGCATAAGTCAGGGAACAGAAACAGTGTGTGAACCAGGAGGTAGAAATATACTTCAGGCTACTTGACTTAACATCACTTCACAAGTCCAAAACATAAACAAAGGAGTTGGTTGAGAGACAAGCACTAACCAAGAAAGCAGAAATTAGCTTATGTAAATATATTGGAAAACAAAAAACCAACAAGAGGAAAGCTCAACATTAGCAAAGTACTAGTACTAGTACTGCTCAGTAATCCAGTGACTCCTGCCAGATGCTGAGAGCCTTCCATCAGATGCCTCTCTTCAACAACTTACCTATATTCTACTCAACATTTAGCCTGAGAGGTCACTGGAAAGATATGTGAGTAGGAAATAAGAACAGGGCTGGGGACTTAGCTCCATGGTTCCAGCAACTGTCTTGCAAGCACAATGCCAGGGATTCAATTCCTGGTAACGACACACAACCATACTGGGCATGGAGACTCACACCCAACAGCAATCAGTACCACATTCCACAGTGCCAGGTGTGTTGTGTCACACCTGTAATCCCAGCATTCAGGAGGCAGAGGCAGGAAGACAACTGAGTTCAGGACCAACCTGAACTAAGAAATGAGACCCTGTCTCAAAAAAAGAAAGAACGGAGTGTGCCTATGGGATCATGACTTGAAAATTCAGATACAGGTAAGAACCAAGATGGGTGTGGAAAGGGGAAGAGTAATGCCACTAGAAAGAAATCCCATCAGACATTAGGATCTTAGAGAAGTCGTATGAAATTCTCTGCCTGAGTTCAGAGCCCCTGGCATATGTCATGGTCCTGGCATCTTTTTTCCTAGGATCACTGTCCACGTTCCCATCCAGGCTGCACTCACCTCAAAGACAAGCATGGTGGTTTGTCACCTTTATATGTCCCATATATAACCATTTTGCAATAAGGGCTTATCAAATGTCAACAACTGCCTTTATCAAACTACCAGTTCCTTATAGACAGGAAATGCAACTTTATGACACTTCATAAAAACAACATTCAGTTGATAAAATGGATGAAACACTTGATTTGATGGCTTTTTACTCTTTTATAGCTCATTGAAGTAGTATCTCATGGGCTATAAACTTATCGAAAGTGTCTGAGTCAGTAGCTAAGTTTCAGGGTTGCATCTTTCAACTATATTTCTCTTGATTGTATTTTCAGTAATAGTCTCTTGTTCATGTTTCAGAGATGTGTTGTTATGAAGCAACAAAGAACACAGACTGAAAAGACACACCATCAGAGTTGTGTTCCAGCTCCTTCATTTATATCTGGTGACCTGAGGCAAATTATGGGTCATATCGTCCCTAAGTATAAAATGAGGATAAAGGGGATTGTGACAATTAATTAAATATGGGTTATTTTTAAGCACTTACATGAGGATATGGCCTATAATAAAATATACAAAGTATATAAAAATTTGCTACTAAATTTTACATTCTCAAATGCTACTAATGATTTAGATTAGCAATTTAAATGCCCACAATATAGTATAGTACTTCCTTAAAGCACATTTCCTCTACTAAGCCCTGGTGTTTGGTAGAAAGACATTTCATTGTAAAAATAAATAAATAAATTGAAAATGCAGAAGAAAGTAATTGTATATTAATATTACTTTACTGTGAAAATAAACTAGGATTAACTTTCTGAATTTATCATACAAAGTTCCATGTATTTTTCTGAAGAAACAAAGCTTTAGGAAAGTGTGTCTCCTTTACCTCTATTATTTCTTGAGAAGTTTCTAAACTTGAGGTTGTTATTATTTATACGGGAAAAGAATCTCATATATTTTGGGAAAGTCTCAAAACATGGCCAGCATATGTTTTGATCATCACCACTTCCTGTGGTAGGCTTTAAAAACTATGCCAATTTTCATCAGCTACCGAGATTTCCAGAGTGAAGGCCTGTTGGATAATTTTGCAAAATGCATAGTCAGTATATATATATATATTTTTTTTTTTCTAAATGCCATGTATGAAGCCTTTACAGAAAGCTAAAAACAAAGTTCCAAACAGTCTCATGCTGGCTTAAGCCGGCATCCACTATTCTGAGCTCCAGCTCCTCGGTAACCCTGGACAATCCCTCTCTCTCATAATGTCTCCTACTGCTCATTATCCATCCTGGAATCATTTGCATGGGACAAAAAAAAAATGTTTTCTCTCCAATCTCTCAGATTTTGGTTAATATTTCTGGTTTCCAAATGATGAAAGGTGGAAAAGAATGGATTGATAAAAATTTAAATTTTATTAAATTCGATAAAATTTTATTAAAATGATGTGAACTTCAATGTAATTAAATGTTATTAATAACTTTTCCAGGATTATAAATTTTCCAGCTTTTAAAAAATCTACAAGAATGCATGGATAAAATTGGACCCACACTTCATATAACTTGACTTTTGAAAGGTGTAGGCTCCCCTACAGGGAGCTTTGTGACCTAAGGTCCCTTCTGGGGCTCACCTTTCCTCTGAGAAAAACACCAAACTTTTATCCTATCATGGTTTTCCCATCATTTTTATTTCTATAGGAGGGAAAATTCAGTATCTACTCTCTTTTGTTGTTAGTTGACTCTACTCTCAGTCTTATTCCCCCTCTCCTCCTCTCTCCTTCTGTACTATTATAGGAAGATGCATAGAGTTTCTTGTTGTCCTGTTGGTGCTACTCTGCTGTTTTATTTTTGTTTCTTCCATCTTTCTTCTGCTCTAATCTCTACAAGTCTTCCAGAGTCCGTGTGATTTTTCTCTGAGCTCTAACCTTCTTTCTAAACTCTTCTCTTTCTTTCATTTCTCTCCAACTCCACCAGCTCTGTCTTAGTCTTTTTCCCAAAGGGTGATGCTGCAGTGCCGAAGGGCTTATGTACTGTAGACATTTCTGTTGGGTTCTGTCATTCAGCATGTGGTCACAGATCTCACTCACAAGGTTAAAGGTATCAGAATAGTGGCTGTCACAGTTTTTTTCTGTGCTGTGTTTAATACTGTTGGTGATACTATCTGAATTACTTTAGGCAAGGTGACACAATTTTTCTGTTAAAATATCCTTCATGATGGGTCATAACTGACATCGTTTAAGGGCCATTACAGATTTAAAGAGGAAGACTTAGGAATTAGCCACTGCTGAAACTTCCTACATATTAACTAAAAAGATACTTGCATAGCTATTGTTCAGGCAGCATTCCAGGAATTAAATAAAAAAATCAACAACAACAACAAAAAATAGAAATAAGAAAACATCTAAATAAGACCCACACTCAGAATTACAGATCACCAAAGGGAATTTCAGGGAACCATGACATGGACCAACCTGAAACTCAGCCGTTTGGACTCCTTGAACTGGCAACAAAAGAGGATGTACAAACAATGAAAGCAGAAATAATCTCTCAGGTAACAACAGAGATAAAGACTAGTGTGAAAGACACAGATTAAAACAAAATAAGCAAACTTCAGGAACACAGTGGAATCCCAGCATAGACGACAAATGGTATCCAATAAACAGATTCAAATGGAAATTCAAGAGATTAAAAACTCCACTGAAAATTTACATAGTACAACTAGTGAATGTGAAGACAGAATTTCAGACATAGAAGATAGTATTGCAGTTCATAACCAGGAGAAGAAAGATTTCTTAAAAATAGTAAGAGAGGGCTGGGGATTTAGCTTAGTGGTTCCGGAGCCTGTCTTGTAAGCACAAGGGCTTGGGTTCAATAACCGGTAACCACATAACAATACTGGGCATGGAGACTCACACCAGCAGCAATTAGTACCACATACTACATTGCCAGGCGTGGAGGCTCAGGCCTGTAATCCCAGCACTTGGGAGGCAGAGGCAGGAGAATTGCTGTGATGTGAGTTTGAGGCTGAGCTCCGGGCCAGCTTGAACTACAAAGTGAGACCCTGTCTCAAAAAAAAAAAATAGTAAGAGACCATGAGAAATCAGTCCAGCAGCTGTTAGATGATGCAGGGTAACAACATAAGACTGATCAGAGTCAATGAAGAAACAAGAGGTAGTACAAATGATGTTTAAAAAACTGTTCAAAGATGTAATGGCAGAAGACTTTCCAAGTAGGAGAAAAGAACCGGACGTAGATAAGTGAGGGGTACAGGACTCTAACTAACCATGATTTTTAAAAAGGTCCACACCTAGCTGTATCATAGTCAAGATGCCAGAAACCCATCTCCACTGTCTAACTCCCCCTAGAAGAGTAGTCGCCACTTAACAGGAGCAGAACATGTGGACCTTAGAGCTCATGGCTCTTAGCAGCCTCCTTTCCAAATCACTTTAAAAATAAATCCTTGCCCCGTTGTTTTGTTCTTTTGTCATTTGTCTCCAGTTGAGTGAACAATCCCACTCAGTTCTGATTTCTGTTTTTTCTGATTTTGTTCATGATGGCTTTTAAAACAGCATCTCTTTAATTTTATGGAGTTTAGACCATTCTACATAATGTAGCAAAGCTCAATTTACAGTTATGTTAGCAGACATAGAAAACCTTGAGAGGGGCCAGGGATTTAGCTCAGTGGTTCTGGCGCCTGTCTTGCAAGCACAAGGACCCGGGTTCGATCCCTGGTAACCACATACCATACTGGGTGTGGAGACTCACCCCAGCAGCAACCAGTACCACATACCACAGTGCCGGGCATGGTGGCTCACGCCTGTAATCCCAGCACTCGGGAGGCAGAGGCAGGAGGATTGCTGTGATGTGAGTTGGAGGCTGAGCTCAGGGCCAGCCTGAACCACAAAAGCGAGACCCTGTCTCAAACAAACAAACAAACAAACAAAAAATGTTAAAAAAAAAAAAAGAAAGAAAGAAAGAAAAGAGAACCCTGGGATATCTCCTTTGTAAAACAGCAAAAACAACTGCTTTAAAAAAAAAAAAAAAAAAAGTCCAACCAGGTCCCGTTCTTAGACATATACAGCACATCTGAGTCAAAATCCTGTTCCTCAGAAACCCTGTTGTTACCATGGGAAAACTGTCAAAGTGCTCAAATGTGGGCATGTTATAATTAGAACCAAACGTGGGCTCTATGGGACCTGTCATGATGTTTCTAGGAAGCTAGTTCTGCGTTGGCTTCGCGAACATCCTTTTCCTACAATCATGACTCACCCTTCTTCTCCTAGGTCACCCCCACTTGTTCTGGGGTGGAAGAAAGCCCAAGCATTCCAGACACAAAGGAGGAGGCGGATGTCCAGTTCACGAACCGGAACACGCTTCTGGGTTTTGTGGAAGTAGGACAAAAGACTTTACTGGTCATAGCCAGGGCCCACGACACGAGGGGTATATACATATTTGTCACACATGCACAGACTCATTTCTTTGGCAACCAACTCTAGCCCACTCACTAATCCACTAGAGACCTCCCCGCCCTCCCTCCCTTCTTCCTTTCAGGAAAGCTCGTGCAAGTTCTCTGCAAAACAATGAATCTCTGCTCCTCAGGGGAATGTACAAGTCAGAAAAGCTTTTAAAAAGAGAAGAGGAGCCAAAGGCTTTGCATAAGTAGGCCAGCTGCAGAGGCTCCAGCGGGGAAGAGGGGAAGGTGCTCCCTGTAGCCCTGGCCCCAAATCTCCCAGCTACCGCCTGTCTCCAGTCTCTTCCCACATCCCCAAACAAGCCAACCCACGTCTTCGTGACTGCGTCCGCTGTCATTTTCAGGAAAAGAGATTTTCTGAGTCCATCGCGGCATTTCTTTGAAATGACAGAAAAATTCATTGACTCACAGAACTGAAAGAGATGATCCAGTCATTTTTATTTTTAAAATAACAAAATGCAATTGAGAGAGTTTCACTGACCAGGCTCACTCAGCCCCAGGCAAATGGAAAACTAGGATGTGAGTCTCCTTATTGGCACCCCTTTGCCTCTCTGCTGAGCTGGCAAGGGCAAACTCTACTCTTGTTCCATTCCAGTCCTCTTGTGATAGTTTCTGGTGATTCTCTCTTCTTGTTTGTGTGATGTGTCTCTGGCGCACAGCTGAGTGGAGCATGATTATAAGGATGTATCTGTAGTACTTGTTAAAAAAAAATAGAGATTGTTGGGCTTTTCCGTGGGCTTCTGGGAGGGGGCTTAGAACTCATTTAGCCAGTTCCTAGGAGAGTATTATGAACCAGCCAATTCAGGGTAGACGTTGAAGAGCAACACTGCAAGAAACATTTATGTCTGATGGACGGGGTGTCCCCACAAGAATAGCACAGGGTCATGGAAAGGACCCAAAATTTTGCCATCTAGCCGCCTTTTCAGTGGGTTCACCGCTAGACCACGCTTCCACTCTAGGAGAGGCAAGGAATTACAATCAAAGGTTTACCACTGATTCATGCTGCCTGTTAATGCTGCTTATTACACCACGGTGTGACACTGTGGCTTGGAAACAGATGTGGGAGTGAGCGGCCTGAAGTCCTGCAGGGTGGGGGAGGGGAACGAAGGCAGGCAGCCCAGCGAAGAACTTCCTTTTGCTGCTAAACTCCGGCAGGAATGGAAGTAAGTCTAAACTGTTACCACGCAGATCTGGAACCGTTTTTGCGATCGACTGGCTCTCATTCCAGGTTTGTACATTCTACAACAAAAACTGAAATCTTTGGACGCTTCTGACCTGACTTTTGCCTTTGCCCTTCTTCCAGCACACGCGAAGTCGCACATTTAGCTTCACGGTCCTCGCTTTAGGCAGCAGATTCTGGTTGCTCTCCGAGCTCCAGCCCGGCCCCTCCCCGATGCACATTTGAAAAGGAAGTACAAAAACGGTAAGCAGTTAGACCAAGATTACACTGATCTCGAGATTTTGATTGTTTGATTAAAAGTACAACCAACTTATTTTCCACAAACTTTCCAAGGTTCCTTTAATACATTATCATTAAGCAACTGAAAAAATTCTGGATTAATGTTTCCCAGTACGATGAGTGCTTGACATGTCTTTAGACATGTGGTTGACTATGTCAATGTTTATCAGAAACACATGACTTTTAAATGTTAAATGTTGATTCAAGAAATAGTTTCTGTGACTTCTCTACTTGACCGGAAACTCCATAATGGTGACACAGGAATTTCAGCCTTGGTTTTCACTAGACATTGCAAATGTAGCCATGTTAACTGCCAGGGGTTATAGAAACTAGACTTGTAGGCCTGCAAGGGCTAAATTAACAAAGAAAAAATAGAATGTCCAGGTAATTTGAATTTCAGATTTTTTAAAATGTTAGTACAGTGTGGTTCATGCAATATTTAGATACACATACATGCAAAAAGCATTCATTATTTATTTGAAACTCAAATTTAAGTGGCCATCTAGTTGACTAGTTTGGCAGTCATAGCAAGGTCCTCCCTATTACCACAGTGATTTCCGGGATTCTTACAAAGATTCTCAAAATACAACTGCTTAAATCCAAGCACAGCTCTGAAAAAGGAAGCACCCTGTCACACTACAATCCTATTACCTTGTGATAAATGGTTCCAGAGAGGAGGCAAAGATGCTGGGGTTGGAGCTTAGAGGGAGTAGGCTGGCCTAGCGTGCTGAAGGCCCGGGCTCAGTGCCCAGTACCAGTAGAATCAGAAGGCAAGGCGTGAACACAGAGGTATGAAAGGATATGCAGAGCTAGTAATATCTGAGCTTGGTCTTAAAGATGTCCTTCAAACAGAGAGTGAAGGCCTGAAATAACACCATTAGTTCAGTGTAGCTGGAACATCTCATCTGTGTGTATCCACAGCGGATATCAAGAAGTGAAGCTTAAAGGATTTATTGGGGTGACTTGCATTGCGCATTTATGTGGTGCGAACCTTGGTGAGTAGGGGAGACAGCAAAGGTTTCCAACAGAGGGGTATGATCCTTTTTGTTTCTGAAAGAAAATTCTGTTGGCAGATTGGAGGTGGGCAGAAATTGTAGGCAGGGAGACTAATTAGGAGGTTATTGAAATAGCCCAGACAAAAAAAGATAAACTTATTTAACTAAGGCAGTGATGATGGAAACAGTGAAGACAACACAAATGAGATTTTTTTTTTTTTAGGCGATAGAAACAACACAACTTGCTTATTGATCACAAAGGTAGTAAGATGATTGAATTAATACAGTACCAGAAAAGAGCTAGCTATTTTGGTTGCTGTAACTGTCTATCTGTAAAATAGGCTAATTTTATTGACTTATTATAATCACCTAGCATGTTATCCATTATGTACAGTATAGATCATCAACATGCTTAGAGCACAGAACCAAATTTGAAATTCTGCCATGCCAAACCAAAGTAACAGTTCCTCACGATCTTATGGGAGTGCATGGGAGAGTTCTAATAGATCTGGGATAATAAATATCCAGGCAAAATCAGACCCCATAATTCTGGAAAACATCACCACTTTCAGAGTGTAGCTATTTAAAGAAACTCCTTTACGTTAATAGAGACACTGCACACTGACGCTCATCTCACCTGCTTAGCTAGGTTTCCCCCTTTACATCACTCTCGTTAGCAGCTTTTGAAATACAAGGAGATTGTCTGATTGAAATAATGTTGGCAGTATGTATTAAGAAGCAGTAGACTCTGGGCTAAATTTAGTTGGGGAATACTCTTCCCAGGACCTGGCACCATGCCTACTTCATGACTGATGAAGAAGTTAAGGTGCAAGAAGAGTGTTATAGCTGAAAGAATATAATCATTTTCAAGTCGAATACTACTTACAGTTCTGAAAATGCCCAAGTCTATGTTTAAACAAGCAACAAATGTCTACTTGTGAATGGTACTACAAAACATGGCTACCACATTTTTTAATGATTTCACTGAATTTTTCGTATTCTAAAATAAAGCCATCTATCATGTTCTTTTTCCTTCTTCCTTTCCTTTTTCTTATTAATTCTTCCTGCAATTGATATTCCCTTTAATTACTTTCTTTCCATTTATAAACAAAATAACATCTAGAGGACTGCCAGAAAGAGATCTTCTGTCTCTATTCTGTAAAAATTATGTATCATTTCATTAGTGTAAACTATTTTATGGCTCTCGTTTTTGAGCATATGTCATACACCAATATTACGCTTATAAATTTACTTATAGAATCTCATTTGAACCTTAAACACTAAACATAAAGTAGCTCCTACTGTTCCTTTTTGGTGTATGAAGGAACTGAGACTTCGAAGATCTATGGAAGTTGTTTCATGTCAAAGTGTTTGAAAGCAATGCAGGCAGAACTGAAACCAGGACTGGCTGACTCAAGACTTATTTTGAAGCTACTCAGACAGCGATTCTCAAACTCCAGCTGGCAACACAACTACTCAGAGGACTTTGTTTCAGCATAGATTGCTGGATCTCACCTCTAGTGTACTCTGTGGAACAGACCACCTGATGGAACAGAAGCATTTCTCTTCTGACTGGTTCCCAGGAAATATCAAGGACCACACCAAGAGAAGCTACTGACCGAACACTGCCACAGATTGACTCATGATTGTCTCCAAATGTACAGTAGTCACTGTCCTGAGCAGTAGAGACAGACAGGAAGAAGAATGAGAAAATTATTTCTGCACTTAGAAGTTTACACTTTTCCTGGAGAGACATAGAAGCAAACAGAATATCACTAACATTATAATGATAAGTTCTGCACACCCTCTGCAAGGATACTATGAACACATTGAGTGGAAAATCCCAAGCAAGTAGGAGGTAAACAACAAGGACTAATTGAAAAACAAAGCAATTTTTACACTGAATCTTTGTGGGGGTTTTTTGTACCAGAGATTGAACCTGGGACCTTGGGCTTGCAAGGCAGGGCAGTGAAATCCTCAGCATTTTACACTAAGTCTTAAAGAATAACCAGGTGTTTAGGGAAGAGGAAAGAAAAGGAGGTGGTTTTTCTTAAATAGGAACAGTAAGTGCAAAAATACAAAGATACTATATTCTTGTTGTGATAAGAAAACAGCATACAAATAGTTTGTTTTGGACAGAATATAAATAAGACAAGGATTTATGCATAATCTCATGGAATTTATCCTTGAGGAAAAAACAGCCCCTTGTAGAAGGAGGCTCATCCTGTGGAAATGAGAGTAAAAGTCAGAAATAAAGAAAGCAAAAGAACAAATCAGTATTATAAAGTTATTTGTGAGAAAAAAGGACTGGTGGCCGGGGATTTAGCTCAGTGGTTCCAGCGCCTGTCTTGCAAGTGCAAAGACCTGCGTTTGATTCCCTGTAACTACATACTGTGCTGGGTGTGGAGACTTACACCCAGCAGCAACCAGTATCACATACCACAGTGCCAGGCATGGTGGCTCACGCCTGTCGTCCCAGCACTCAGGAGGCAGAGGCAGGAGGATTGCTGTGGTATGAGTTGAAGGCTGAGCTCAGGGCTACAAAGCAAGATGAACTACAAAGCAAGATTCTGTCTCAAAAAAAAAAAAAGACTGCTAAAAATTGATGAACCTGTAGCTAAAATGATCGGGTTAAAAAGAAAAGTGATAAGTACTAATATTAATATTGAGAGAGGACATATTACAGAGTCTAGAAAGAAATTTTAAAATATTAGGATAATTCTGTCAACAAATATCATGTGAATGAATTAGATATTTTTCTTGAAAGACACATATTACCAAATCTCATTGAAGAAAAATATCCCAAATAGTCCTACATTTATTAAAGAACTTCAATTTGCAGTTAAAAGCCTTCCCACAAAGAAAACCCTAAACAAAGATAACTCCCTGGAGAATTCTACCAAATATTAAAGGGAAAAATATTGATTACACACAACAGCTTCTAGAAAATTGAAAGTAGAATACATCCCAATATATTCTATGAGATCAGCATTGTCCCAACACCAGCAAAAGATAAAATATAACGGAAACTACCATCAATATTTCCAATCATGGAGATTGATACAAACTTCCAATAAAGATTTTATGAAATCAAGTTCAGTAATATGTTAGAAAGAATCCATCCCAAGAATGGAAGATTGGTTAATGTTTGAAAACCAGTTAGTATGAGTACCCACATGAAAAGACTATTTTTAAAGACTGTCTCAACAAATGTACAGAACGATTTGACAAACTTGAGTGCAAATATACATAACAAAATCTCCCTAAATCTAGGAATAGAAGAAAGGTACTCAGCCCAAAAAAGTAGCTATGAAATATAGTCTAACATCACATTTAATAACATGAGGCTGAAAGCTTTCATCTTAAAATCAGGAAAAAAATTAAAAATATTCATTCCCTTAGTTTCTATTTAGTACTGTCCTAGAATTTCTAGTCAGATCAATAAGCATGCAAAAGGCTGTCGAAATTAGAAAGAAAGAAAGAAAATGTCTTCCTGGAAGACCATATGATTATCAATAAAAATCAAAAAAGATTCATAAAAATAGTACTAAAACATAAGTAAATATAGAAAACAGTCAATATCATTCAATAGAAAGCCATTGTATTTCTATATGAAAGCAATAAACAACTGAAAATTGAAATTTAAAAGATACAGTTTACAATAGGCTTGAAACAAGTTAAAAATAACATACATCTGACAAAAGATATATACAACTGTACTATAAAAATTAGAAAGCAGGAAAGAAATAAAGTAGACATAAATAAATGGAGAGAAATATTATTTCCATGGATCAGAAGACTCATTTTTACTAAGCTCTTCCCAAGTGGATCTGCAGTTTCAATGCAATTGCAATGTTGAAAAACACAGAAGTCATTCTTAAAGAAATTGGAAAGTCAATTTGAATTGCATTTATTAATTCTAATTAGGAATTCCAAATTTTGTCATGTCGTGTTGACTCTGTCATACCTAACTGGATGGCCTTGGAAAACTTCACAACCCTCTCGCCTAGTTTCTAGGCTCTTAAAATGAATGCACTGGACTGCATGAAAGCGCATCACATTACGGCAAGGGGAGAGCACGGATCAGTATTTCTGCATCTATCAGTTTGCTGAAGTTTATCTAATAAAACTTATTTTGAAGAAATGGGTTTCTTTGTCTTCCAAAAGATTTACAACTATTGACACAGTTGTCCTCTAAAATCTCTCCAAGTGTCAAATTCTTTGATCCTAATTAATAAAAGGAAACCTGCCAGGCATTGTGATTCCTCACCAGCAAGCAGTGCTGGTTTATTGGGCAACTCCTCATCATCTTCCAGCAGTTTCATCTTGATTTGGGTTTGCACTGAAGACTGTGTCTCCCCGTACTTGTCACGAGTGTGCTTCCAAGGGTGGCAGGCCTGTACAGCCCACTGAGTGGCTGGAAGACAGCACAGCCCACATCTCCATACACGGGCCCCGGCTGCTGTCTCGACCACATCTCTAGCCACATTTGCCATTCTGCTCCCCATTCCATTCCTGGGGCTTCTTAGGGCTCCAGAGTTCTCTGCAGTGAGTCTAAGTAATTCAAAAAACCATCCCCAAACAGCAATGCCCTCCAAGCTGCTGATTTCTGTCGGAGTCATGTTTTCCAAGAGACCCTATCTGCTTGCAGCCTTCACAGCTTCCTACTCATTTCTTTTTCCTCTGAGATCTTTGGACACTAGACCTGTATTCTTCATAATTCCACTAACTGCAGAGCCTCAGTTTGTTTTTCTAGTGCCCACATCCCTCCCTTGTAAACTTAGAGGACTGAAAATGGGGGAGAATAGAAGGAAAACACAGGTTCTAGCCTGGCTTTGCATGTCAGCTCCCTTTGTGAACATGGGGGCCACAGACATATCATTCATCTGGACCTCGGGTTTACATCTTAAGCTTACAGGGTTACGTTAATTTTTTTTCTTACCACAGGTGATATAGGACATGTTTTAAAACTGCTCATTACATAGATTTAATGTGTATATTTGTTTTAATATACTGTATATTAGAAGAAATATAATTTATTGCATTAAACTAGCTTAAAATTGGCACTCAGGCTTTTTAAGTAGCTTAATTTAAAGTAATATGTTAATCAGATTTAGACAGTAACTGGATATGGCCTGGCCACTGATACATCCCATCTTTGTAATATTTACCTTAATATTTCCAAGGAAAATTATAATTTGAAGCTGTGGCACTACCCTTATGTGGACAGAGTTTGCAATTTTGAATTTCTGGGTGAATAAACATGGCCAACAACCTAGGCTGGACATGAATGACTGAGAGATAATTTTTTTTGTGTGCATAGCCGCACTGATTTGTGAGTTTATTGTTTCCTTGCTGACTCCTTCTTACTGAGTTTTAACCTATACTTTTATTCTGCCTCTCTAACTTCAAAGGAGTCCTTCCTGAACTAATTTGCTTATGTTTTGCCTCCCGACTATGTCTGTTTTTAGAAGCAGCATTTATTTTAATGAGGGCTGTAATTCTGGATAACTACATAGAACTCCTCCTACTCAAAGAGGACATTGCAATTAGTGTTAGTGCCTGTTTGTGGTGACCTTCTGAATCGCTTGCAGTGACCATCAGCTCTTTCTGGCTATGCACACGGGAAGATGACACTTTCCACAGACTACACACACAATTGATGCTACTTCTTCCAGTGGTTTATGAGCTTTTATCTCAGCTTTTAAAAAATGTTAAGTTTCTTGTGTTCAACCACCGAGTCTCTCTCTATCAATTCTCCAAGTCTGACCACAAGGCAGAGAACTCACAAGAAGTCATGTGATGTTGTGGGAAGCTCATCCATCATTTGTAGTATAAGAAAAATCAAAATTCTTTGGCTTGTCATACACCAAGGCCTAAATAATCAAGCTGAATGAAGAAATCGCCACTTTAATCTTTGAAAGGGGTTACATTTTGGAACAGTATTAAAGATCAATTAAAGGTCATAGATGTCTGCTATGGACAGACAGACAGACAGACAGACAGATGGATAATTTCCCCCAACAACTTGAACTGAAGACCCAGGTCAAGTCATAGTCAGCGCTATTGCTCCACATACTTTCAGTGTGTGAGATAACCAGCCACTTCTGCTTCTTCTTCAAAGGATATTAATTTGTGATTTGATTAGTTTCTCTGGTGCTTAGTCAGTATAGTAAATCATGCAGTAGAAATGAGATAGCTTTCAACAATGTTAGCTAATGGAAATTTTCAAATTATAGATAGTGTTTTTCTTTCTACAGATAGTGTACAAACTTAGTTCTCTTAAAATTCAATTCATATTCCAATGGTAACTCTTCAAGTGGTCCAGGAAGGAGTGGCTTTGATTCTGTTGGCTTCTAAAGGCATTAATTATTTGTTATTTGTACCATAAAAACTTCTAAAATTAATTTGAAGATTATCTCAGAACTCTTAAAATCATTAGCCAATAAAAAATATATGTGAGGCCAAAAATCTAGGATAATGGAAACAGATTTAAAAAAGAAAGAAAGAAAAAACAGTAAGCCAGCCTGATCACCATTGTGAGCTCAAAGCTAGCCTGAACTAATAAGGAGCCCTTATCTCAAAACAATGACAACAAGACTCAGTTCCTTTTTAACAGAAATAAACTAGATCAAAATGTTGATGTGTAATTTCTTTTTTTAAAGTTTTTTGAGACAAAGTCTCGCTTTGGAGTTCAGGCTGGTCCTGAACTCAGCCTCGAACCTGGCAATCTTCCTGCCTCTGCCTCCCCAGTGCTGGGATTACAGGTGTGAGCCTCCATGCCCAGAACTGTGGTATGTGGTGCTGATTGCTGGTGGACATGAGTTACCACGTCTAACATTACTGTATCTGGTTCCTGGGGATTGAACCTGGGGCCCTGTACTGGAAAGGAACTGGGTCCACTGAGTTAAATCCTGGGCCTGACATAATTTCATAACAACTTTTTAAAGTTATTTATATGCTGTATAGCTCACAAATTTTAAGTCTAAAATTCAGTAGACTCTGCTTTATTTAAAAAGCTGTATTATCATCTTTGTATTAATTGTAGAACATTTTCATTACACTAACCATAGACCAAGCATGTTAGCCACCCAGGCCTCTCTGGCTCTAAGGCAACTCAAGCCTAGTTGCTGTTTCTAGTGGTAACTATCACTTAGGGCACCTCCTTTAAATGCACGAATGTAACATGTGGTGTTATGACTACTTCCTTTCACTTTGCAAATAGTTTTGAGGCCTACTCATATTGTAGAACATAGCAATTCTTCATTTCTAACTGCTGAATATTGTTCCGTTGTGTTGATACACCACATTTTGCACACCCATTCATTGACTGATGAATATTTGGGGTGTTTCTACCTTAGTGCTGTTATGAACAGTGCTGCTATAAACGTTCAGAAACAAGTTTTTTCTCTGGGCACATATTTTCCTTTCTCTTTGGTATTTAGACAGGAATGAAATTGCTGGGTCATGTATAAATCTATATTACCTTGGAGGAACTTACAAAGCTATTTCCAAAGCAGCTACATCACTTACATTTCCAGCATCAGTGTAAGGGTGTTTCAATTTCTCCGTATCTTCACACACTTTTGTTACTACTTTTTTATTGCTATCGTCAGCCTAGGAGGTCTGAAGTACCTCAATGTGAGTTTTGCTTGCATTTCCTTGATATGCTTGTTAGCCATTTGTAGTCTTCTTTGAATAAATATCTATTTGGATCCTTCTCAAAATATTTTTAAATTGGTTTCTTTTTTTTTTAAATAACATTGTAAGACTCTTGTATATATTTTAGATACAAGCCCTTTTCACATAAATAGTGACACAAATAGCTCCTAATAGATTTTTCTTTTTTTTTTTTTTTTTGGTCTCATTTTCTTGAGGAAATCCTTTAAAAACAACTTTTTAAAAAATTTGCTAACATCATGCTGTCTGTTTTTGCTTTTGTAGCTTATGCTATTGGTTTTAGATCTAGGAAACCATTGCTTAATTCGAGGTCACATCAATTGATGCCTCTATGTGTCTTCTCAGAGTTTTATACTTCTATTTTTTACATTTAGGTCTTTGTTTTCTTTATATTTAGTCTTTGACCCATGCTTTCTTTTGTATGTCATATGAAGTAGACATATAACTTTATTATTTTGTATCTGGATAGCCATTATACCAGCAATCATTTGTTGAAGAGATTACTCTTTCCTACAGAGTAATGTCATCTCTGTCAAAAATGAATTGATCACAAATAAGGTATTTAATTCTGTTCAGCTCCATGTCTCTTTGTCCTTACACCGGTACTAGCTTATCATGATTAGTATAGATTTACAGTAAGTCTTGAAATCAGAAAGCATATAACTCTGCTCTTCTTTTCCAACACTAATTTTTGTCTATTCTGAATCCTTTACTCTTTTATGTGAATTTTGAGATTTGTTGTAAATCTATATAAAGAAGGCAGCACAAATTTTGAAAGCCATGATATTGACTGTGTAGATGGCGTGAATAATATTGTCATTTTAACAATACTTCCACTTCCAATCCATGAACATTGGATGTCTTTCCATATATTATCTCTTCTTTACTTTCTTTCAACAATATTTTATAATTTTAGTGTCTTGAAGTTTTGCACTATTTTTGTTAAATTTTTCCCTAATTATTCAATTCTTTAAGAGACTGTCATATATGGAATTGTTTTCTTGATTTTTTTCATTTGTTTCAAGTGTAAAATTATAGGATCTCATATTTATTACTTTTATACTTTAATGACTTCCTGAGCTTGATTAATTAGTTTTGAGATTTTGTTTTAGATTCTCCTAAATGCTTAAAATGTGCTATATCTGGGCCAGGGATTTAGCTTAGTGGTTCCGGTGCCTTGCTTGCAAGCACAAGGACCCAGGTTTGATCCTTGGTAACCACATACAATACTGGGCTTGGAGACTCACACCCAGCAGCAACCAGTACCACATACCACAGTGCCGGGCATGGTGGCTCACGCCTGTAATCCCAGCACTCAGGAGGCAGAGGCAGGAGGACTTCTGTGATGTGAGGCTGAGCTCAGGGCCTGCCTGAACTACAAAGCGAGACCCTGTCTCAAAAAACCTAAAAAAAAAGAGAAAAAGATGCGCTCTATCTGCCAATAGGGAGAAAAACCACTCCCTTCATTCCCAACTGGATTTCTTTTACATTCTTTTATTGCCTATTTTCCCTAGCTGAACTCTCTAGTAATGTCAAGATGAGAGCTGACCTGAGTGCACATTCTTATCTTTTTCCTGAAGTTAAAAAGAAAACTCAGTTTTGTTTTGTTTTGTTTTTGGGAAACATGTTTTATTGAGAACACATTTATCAAACAGTAAGTTACCTGTTTTTCCTAAACATCTCATTTTTGACTTGGGAGATTCCTCTTTATTCTTCATTTGCTGAGTATTTTTATCATGCAGGGATGATGAATTTTGTCATATATTTTTCCTGAATTTTGCAGAATGATCACATGGTATTTCTCCATTTGTTCTGTTTAAATGTGTATATCAGATATTAAACCAACCATGCATTCCTAACATATATTTAACTTAGTCATAGTGTATAATTCTTTTTATAATTTTCTGGATTTGTTTTGCTAGTATTTCCCTTAAGTATAAGAATTTTTCAGTTATATTCATGAGAGATACTGATCAGTAGCATTCTTTCTTATGATGTCTATTTGGTTTTGATATCTGGACTCTGAAGAGGTTAGTAATTTATAAAGTGTAAGTAAAAAATTAGATGGTGGGGAAAACTGAGAGCTGGATGCTGTAAATCCATTTTTCACAGGTGCACTGTAAATAGAAGTGTTTGTGTGTGTACAGACAGAAATTTTATGCACAGGTGACTTGTATGCTTGTTACTTTAAGCATTTATGGCTAATGAATGAAAATTAGCTGAGACCACATGGTCTAAAAACAATACAAACATATTCTGATTCTTAGTTTTCTGGCTCCTGACCCCATTTTCTCTGGAACCAACATATTTTATAGATTTTCCAATCTTTTGTTATACAGTCACGTGAGGCTCCAAAAGAATAGTTAAACTTAAATGAGGTTTTTGACAGTGATCAAGAAGTATGCTGTTAACTTGGACATAGATATTCTTATGATGATGATAATTATTAGCACTCTGTTTTTTCCTTACTTTGTTTTTGTTGTTGTTGTTGTTTTGGTATTTGAGACAGGGTCTCTATCTATGTAGTTCAGGCTGGCCTTTAACTTCACACCATACCCTTGATAAGAATGATTAAAACAGCACTAGACTTCTGTGATCTTCCTCTAATCCCAGTCAAATCATAAATAAATAATAACAGATGGACTTCTGCAAGACACATAACCAAAACCCCTCAAATCCGTAATGGTCACTATCAAATAAGGACAGCCTATTAGCAGGAACTAAAAAAATATGGCAACCAAACAGAACATGCTGTCCTAGTTCAACAAACATAGGAACTTGCTAATATCTTCTTGATTTTTCTATAAATCAAAAGGCGTTAAGGAAAATAATTTCTTAAAAATCTCATTGGATGATCTGAACAGTGGTTTCAGCAGAGCTAAATAGAAATGTACTTATATAGAAGAGAAACATCTCAAAATTCAGCTCAGAGGTATCAAGAGAGATTAGGAGATACTGAAGATAGAACAGTAAGTTAGAATTTATCAATTATGAAAGTGAAAGTCTGAGAGAATTCAGAATTGACCAAAGAACCATCCACTTCCTTAGACTCCGGCAGTCCAGCAAATACCAAATACAAGGAAAAATCCACATATCAAGACATATCACACTGAGATCACAAATGCTGCCAGAGGAGGAAAAACCCACTACCCTAAAAATAACAAGAATTAGATTAAAACATGACTTCCCCATCAGAATGTAGTCTGATGACAATGTTTTCCAAGTGCAATGTCTGATATACAAAATGGTCTAACCATGTACTGCTGTACAAATCCATTTCTTTCCTACTATTGCTTCTACATATTAAATAGAAAGATGAGCCTGTATGTTTGTGTGATAAAGTGCAGTGCTTCAGTTTGCTTTGAAAAAGTGCTTAGACAAGAACACCGTATGCATGAGGTTAAGACGATTGGGTATAACAAATAAGGTCCGACATTTCAACAAAATCAAAGTTCCTTTCCTTGCATTAAATGATTTAATTGACTAAAATAATATTTCAGGTGTGTGGGGCACTTCCCTCTCTAAAATTTTCAGGGATTTAGGTGTCTTTCATCCTTGAGGCCCTGACATCCTGTGGACCCTCTTATATCTATCCAGAGAAAGGGAAGCAGAGCTGAGGGAAAGCACACCAAAGCCTCTTCCTGGAGTGACGTGTATTGTTTCCACTTACATATGTTTGACAAGGACCAATTCCACAGTCACAGCAAATCATAAGGCTGGGATATACAGTCTAGCTCTGTGATCAGAAAAAAAAAATAAGAAATAATTTTTAAACATCTAACCATTTTCAAAATATATGCACATACAAATAACTGAAGAAAACTCCATGTCTATCCATAAGGCATTCTATATTCAGATTCTTACTAGAAATTTTTCTGATTCAGCTAGAGGACAATCATGCTAAAGTGCTCAACATACTTACCACATTATTTACAACTCAATCTGAAGCAAAAACGCTTATGTACTTTGCTACACTCGGAGATCTCTCAGCAGTAGATAGGCAGGTGCATGAACTGAAAGCGAAATTATCCTTCCTAGGGCAAAGAAAAATGTTTCCCTGAAGATTAATTTCTGCCTCTCAATTTATGAGCCAAAACTGAATTGAACTTCCACATAGCAGCATTCCATTTTCAGAACTTTCAAATGCAGTCCCTATTGGCTCTGTGTTATAACTACATTGTAAAGTCTTTGAGAATTCACTTTCCTATGTTACTGGATGATTCACACACTGTACAGTTGATGAACCACACTGTCTGTAAACATTTGCAGAGCCGAATGCCTCGGTGGCAGGAATCTTGTTGGCATATTTTTTTTAATGACATGGGAACAAACTTGGAGTAGTGATTTTGCAAAGGTCCTTAATCCTTATATCTAGTGCACAATAAGGGAGTAAAGCTGTAGGAAAGACGGCTGATTTTTCCTGCCAGGCTGGAGGCTGGCACAAGGTGACCACTATTGAAGACAAATAATGGCTCTACATATCTATGGCTCAAGATAGCTAATTAACTGAAGCTATTTACAACAGAACTTTCAGAGTTTGCAGTCCTATTGTGTTAAGTAGGTGTGTCCTCCCACAAGTATTTGCAAGTAGTATTGATGACTTTTCATAAGCCCACAGTCCGTATGTTCCACCAGGCTGCTGGACTTCACTAGACTGATACACCTGTTTCTTCAAAGCTCCTGTGCCCAAAGGTTTTGTGCACTAACCCAACACAGACTCAGCCTTCAATAAATAGAAGCTTTGGGGTGATTAGTCTATCCTGTGACTCATATCTCTTTTCCTCCTTATTTTCAAGCCTAAATCAGTAGCTACAATGTTTTTAGCCCATCACATATTTGTTTTTTGCTTAAAAAAAAAAAAACTAAGTCTAAACCTACAGCCAAAACAATATATGAAAGCTCCAAGAAGCCTCCCTCTGAAGGATATTATCTAAAAATTATTATAAACTTAGAATCTAAAGGAATTTCCTAAAACTGATTAAGAACATCTATTTAAAACAACGACAGTTAGTATTTAATGGCAAAATAAATCATACCCTGTCTACTGTGAAATAAAATACAATGCCTGTTATTCTTGTATTTTTCAAAGGTTTCACTGGGCCACCTAGATGGTACAATGAAATAAGAAGATAAAGTGGAAATATAAGGTTCGGAAAAAGCATATCAAAACAAGGAAATTAATAAAAATAGTGTTCTTGATATGAAATATAAAATACAGAAATTACACAAAGTCTCTGTATCCTAGCAATGAGTTAGAAAACATAGGATGTAAAGATCTCTTTCACCATAGAAACAAAAATTTGAACAACACAGCTAACCAAGTATGTTTAAGATATTAACACAGAAAATTTAATATCATACAGCTCTCAGGGAAAGTCCTAAATAAGTGAAAAAATATATCATGTTTGCTGATAAAAAGTAAGTTCTTCCCATTTTAGCCTATAACGTTAATGTAGTTCTAATCATAATCCCAACAAGACTGTCACGAAGCTAATTCTAAATTTAGATGGAAAAACAAAAATGATATGATGACAACAATCTTGAGTGGAAGGAGAAAAGATAGAAGAGTGATAATGTCTCACACATTATGATAAATTTCTAATAAATAAAACCATGTGATATTTGCAGGAGTAAATTAACAGACCAGTGGAACAGAACAGAGTCCAGGCTAATGAGAGGCTTCCCTAAAAACAGCAAGAAAATGAAAAATATAAATGAGCTCTAGTATATATAGTGGACATTGTGAAACAGAAAATATTTAAAAGGAAATAGGGTGTAGGGGCAAATAACGAAGGGAAAAATAATGTGATGGTTATAAACAGAAAGGAAACAAAGCTTCTGTATATAGGGTGGGGGATTATAGGGTGGGTGGGGGAATGGGAAAAAATGAGAATTAAGTCATGTCATATACTGGTACAAATTCTCAATGTTGAGTTCAATCATGAAGTATATACATAATGTACCAATAAAGTTTTGAATTAAATTTTTTAAAAAACAGCATAAGGCCAAGTATTCACCCACACTGAGAAGTATGTAAAACATACTCAAAATTATATTCCCAATGTCTTAAGATTAAATGCAAAAATTTTTTTAAATTTTTTGGAAGAAAATTTGGAGAGCAAAAGATATTTGTAAATCAGAACCTCTTCCCAAAAAGGATTGGTAGGTGTGACCTCATTAAAACTTCAAATACACATTTTCAGGAAATATAAAATAGATTTATATTGGAAAACATACTTTTAACATATGTAATAGATAAAAGGAAATCAGAATATATGCATTATGTTGGCAAATCAACTAAGAAGTTTTTAAAATTCAGCAGAAAACCAGTCAATGACCAGGAAATTTACAAAACAGGAAAGCAAAATGTGACAAAATATATACAGATGTTACTTGCAATGGTAAATAAAAATGCAAATCAAAGCTATGCAATATTTCATTCTCATAAGATTGATAAAGATTTTAAAATTTGATAATTTGAAGGGTGTGCAAAAATAGGAGAAGCAAGAGCTCTCAAATACTGACAGAAGAGATTGGTAAATCTACAAAGAGAGTTGCATTATGAAGAAGCTCTTCCACTTTTAGTTATATATGCTTTTTTTTGAGACAGAGTCTCACTTTGTAGTTCAGGCTGGTCCTGAGCTCAGCCTTGAACTCACAGCAATCCTCCTGCTTCTGCCTCCAGAGTGCTGGATTACAGGCATGAGTCACCACACCTGGCTCTGTGGTGTGTGGTATGTGGTTCTGACTGCTGGTGGGCATGAGTCTCCATTCCCAGCATTGTTGTATGTGGTTACTGGGGATTGAACCTGGGTCTTGCACTTGCAAGGCAGGTGCCGAAACCATTGAGCTAAATCCCCGGCCCTAGTAGTTACATATTTTTGAAAAAATTCCCATGAGTTTACTGAATCTGTTCAAGTATGTTAATCAACATAAGTTGTAAAAGCAAACAAAAACTGAGGGGGAAAAAAAACCCTATATATTCACTTTAAATAATAGAAAAAGCAAATTATACAATGTAATACCACATGATAACTTTCCAAAATAGCATAATTTATATGTAGTAACACAGATCATAACAGCAATACCTAAGTTTGAATGAAACATGTATCAAATGGGATGATAGAAACATAAATGTTACTAGGTTTTTATCTAACCTTTTGGAGTGCAAGAAATAGTTTATAACTTTAAAATAATAATAAAATACTATTTTACACAACATTAGCCAGAACAGGCTGGGCCTGAGAATTTCCTAAATGATTTTTCTTCTGTGAATTAATCAGTATGAACAGGCACAACAAACTCTAGCAACAAAATGATCAATATTTTACTTCACTGAATTTCTACTAACATTTTTATTGTTTAGCACTAGGCCTGTGCCACAGACTAATATAAAAGTGTTAAACGTTGAGGTGATGAGACAACTCTTTTGCCTCCTGTAGTCATGTTACAAAGAGTTCTAAATCATGACAACCCATAAATGATCTAGGTTTTGGACCAAATCATTTGTCTTAAGAATTTGGGGAAGCTGAGTTTCCTCTTTGACTTTCATTGTCATCTTCTATGTAATGAAGGTTTGGACTGGGAGTTCTAAGAATTCTGACTCCAGCATCCAAGCTCAAATATTTTATATATATGAATAAGATATACATGATATGTGAAGAAGAGGACAACCACTAAGTGGACACAATAGGTGGACAAGTTCAGAAGTTAAACTTCCTCATAAATACAAAGAATAATCCATTGGTTTCCTAAGTTTTGAAGATCAGGAGCTGATTGAAAAACTTACACAGCTAAATTTTAAATATCTTCAAATAACCAATTTTAAAAAACTCAAGCTGGGTTTGAAGTCAGATTTTGCTGAAGGCAGACTAAAACATTTCAATTTAACTTCAATATGTGTCTATAAGTGATTGCCCCAAATCCTTCTATTTTGTTCTGCCTATAACAAAATGCAAGACTTTAAACTTCTCTAATTGTATGAAACATAGATAACAATCTCTACAAAGACAACATAGTATTTGGTGTTGCTAACCTGTGCACTGACTTTAAAGACCTACATAAAAAGAAGTCCACCTGGGAAGTAGAATCAGTGAGATTCCAGGTATTTAGAGGGACTGCAAAACGTTTATTCTTTTGTTCACCTTTTTTCTCATGTTAAATGAGCTTGGCTTTCGTATGAGCCATTTTCTATTTTAAATATGGAAATCTGTCTGAGATTATGTTGTAAATAATATTAAAGAAGGAAGTTTCCAATATTGAACTAGGAGCTGAATTTGGGAGTAAACCAGCTCTCAATATCCCAGTACCTTGGATAGTTTCCCAATCCTTGCCACAGAGAAAGAAAAGGCATCTAGATTAATCCAAAAGTCTATAATATAGACCCATGATTAAAAATAATATGAGCTCAACAAACATCTCTCGTTATATACTTCCATCCTCAATTTTTTCCATCTCTTTTTGGTTTTTATTTAGATGTTTTGTCTTCTTCCTTCCCTGTCTCAGATTACATAATTAGATTTTGTCTCTGTTGATGAGGAAACCATCAGTTATACTTCCATTTTTATACCATTTTAATTAACTGTCTATGAGTTCAACTAACTGCAAATCAAAGCATTCAAATAAATTGCATCTATATTAAACATATATTATCATTCCCTAAATAATATAACCATTTACAGAGTGTTTACGTTGTGTCAGGTCTTATACATAAACCACTGATGATTTGAAGTCTACAGAAGGGTGCACATAGGTTTATATGCAAATACTATGCCATGTTTTGTAAGGGACTTGACTATTTGCAGATGTGGGTGTCTGAAAAGGATCATAAAACAAATTCACCATGGACACCAAGGGACAACTGTATTTAACAATATGTTTTTAACAAAGTATATTTTTCAGTATATTTTTTCCTCCTAATAAGTCAATGATCCTAGTACAGTTGAACATTTCCCAACTCTTGTAAGTTATTACTAACTAGCTTTTGTTTCTTTTTTTTTTTTTTTTTTGAGACAGGGTCTCACTTTGTGGTTCAGGCTGGCTCTGAGCTCAGCCTCAAACTCACATCACAGCAATTCTCCTACCTCTACTTCTCGAGTGCTAGGATTACAGGCGTGAGCCACCATCCCTGGCACTGTGGTATGGGGTACTGATTGCTGTTGGGCCTGAGTCTCCACACCCAGTATTGTATGTGGTTAACCAGGAATCGAACACGGGTCCCTGTGCTTGCAAGACAGGAGCCGGAATCACTGAGCTAAATCTCCGGCCCCTGTTTCTTATTTTTTGGCACAAGATGGCATGGTTATTTTTAATGGTCAAATTGTTCTTCTATATTTACCAACATCTTTTAATTTCTGTTATTTATTATATCCCTCCTGCTCCCTCTGCATATATTAATCTTGATAATATAATTATTATTTTAGACAGTTATGTGGATGGATTATATACTTCAAATTGTCTGTAGCTTACTTACTCTTACCCTTGAATAACCATTTAGTTAGAAATAGCATTTTTTTGCTTCTCAGTTATTTCTCCTCCAGGAGTTTGAAAATGTTTCCCTCATTGTGATTTGAAATATATGATTACAGATGAGAAGTCTACTGCCAGTCTAATTTTCTTGGTAAGCAATCTCCCTGTGAGATCAGGTAGTCTCTGAGATTTTCTCTTTCACCATGATATTCTGCAGTCTCAGTCTGAGGTGAATTTATTATATATAAGAAAGTTGCTTGAAACCTGAAATGTACTTTCTGCTTAAGAACCCATATCTCTTTTTGACTCAGGAAAATTCTCAGCCAATTTCTTTTCAAATATTACCTCTCCAATACTGCCTTTAATATCATCTTCTACCCACACTGAGTTCTCTAAATCTAAGCTCTGTATATTTTCCTTTGAATTGTATAACTTGGGCTGAATTCCTTCAGAATTCTAAGGCTCAGATAATATGATGTCTCTAAAGCATATATCCCAGGTATACAAGACCTATATATGATTTAGAAAAAAATTGCTTTTCAATGACCCATAGCAACGTTCATCATAGTAAAATTACAGGACATAAATAAAAGTCCCCCAAATATTCCTTTCATAGTAATACTTGAAATATAGGAAATGTGATATGCTTAGTGTAAAAGTAACTTCAATTTTCAAGAGATAAATGAGACCCAAATAGAATAAAGATGATTTCCTTTAAGATATTGTCAGATTCAGGACTAAACTCAAAATGCCCTGAATTTCAGAATAATTTTCTGAAATTTCCATATAGCCTTTCAAAAACAGAAACATTTTGTTTTGATCAATGCTCAGATCAGTTTCTGACCTAACAATGAAGGATTTGAATGTTAGGGTGCCGAAGAGACCTGTTTGCTCCCACTGGAGCAGTGAGGGACCCCTGACTCTCCTGGCCTGGTGGGTAAATTGGCCTCAACCGTGAAGCTACACCCAGAGGGCCAAACAAGAGTGATTCCCTTAGGGAGGCCATCCTGGAAATACTATGAATTACAAGGCCTGTCCATATAGATGCTGAATATTTGCTCAAGATGTGAGCAGACTACACTGATTATGTGTGGGTGGCTACCAAAATGAAGTTTTTATCAATTTCTTAAAAGAACTAATTGGTAGAAATTGGTTTAACTAGAAGAGTCTTTTCATGGGCTAAGGAGTTTCCAATCTTATATAGCAGAGGAAACTAGTGGCTGATTAAGAAATAAAAAGAAAAGGTAAATCGAGCATGGAGATGATTAACCAGTCCAGAGGAGCTTGCCAGGAACATGGTTCTTCTTGGAAAGGTGAGATGAACCAAGCTAAACCAGAGTCACAAGCTACTTTAGTCTATCAAGGGATACTTTCTTTTTGGTTTGTTTTTGTTTTTGTATTATTTATTTATTTTTTTAATTGAAATCTTTATTGGTACATTACATATATGCATCATGATGGCACCCCATAATGGGGATTTGTACCAGTATAAGACACAATTTAATTCTAATTTTTTCCCATGGCCCTACCCACCCTACCACCCCCTTATATACATAAAATTTGTTTCCTTTCTTTTTTGTTATAGAATTGTATGTTATATACTGTGAAATAGAAAATACTCAAAGTAAAATAGGGTGAAGGGGGAAAAATAATGAGATTATATCAATGGATACTTTCAATATTCTAGTGTGTGCTCTCTATCTAGCACTCTCCTAGAAATGACATGGGAAAAAGGCAAAAAAAAAAAAAAAATGTTAGGGCCGGGGATTTAGCTCAGTGGTTCAGTGCCTGTCTTTCTAGAACAAGGACCCGGGTTTGATCCTTGGTAACCACATACAGTACTGGGTGTAGAGACTCACCCCAGCAGCAACCAGTACCACATACCACAGTGCCAGGTGTGGTGGCTCACGCCTGTAATCCCAGCACTCAGGAGGCAGAGGCAGGAGGATTGCTGTGATGTGAGTTGGAGGCTGAGCTCAGGGCCAGCCTGAACTACAAAGCGAGACCCTGTCTCAAAAAAAAAAAAAGAAAGAAAGAAAGAAAGAAAGAAATTTTAAAAAAAAGTTATTAGCCACTGAGATAATAAGTGCTGTTCATATATTTCTTCCTCCCTTCATAGCAAAATGGAAATGAGAGCTTGCATAATAAGGGAGATTGCATCTGGGTGACTCTGTATGACAAGCAGTATATAACTGAACTTTGCCCACAAACACACAAAGAAATGATTGTAAGTCAAACAAATACATATTCCGGGACTGGTGAAGAGCCCACCTGCACACATTACCCTCTGCTGTCATGCAGAGAACCTCATAAGGGACCACAGAGGAAGGGCGCTTCTTAGCTGAGACTGAGAGAATGAATCAGATGAAGAGAAGCACACATAGTCATGTTAAGGTGAACGGAAAACATTAGCTTAATCCTGCTTTATTTTTTTAAGTGAGTTTGTTGGTGTGCTGCAGTGGTTAAAAAAAAAGTTGTGGGATTTATAGAAAAAAAGAATGTATTTGAAACAATCATTAAGAGATGGAATGAGGCAGGTAACAGAGGAAGACCAAATGCCAGAGTCAATGTACTATGACTAGAGAAGAAATATGTTTTGTGAACCATTTGGGTTTAATTAGGAGTCCTTTAGCAGCTTTCTGTGGTTGGGAGCAGTTGACAAAAGAAGTGCCTCTGGAGGCTGGAGAATGGTATTACTAGGACCCAAAAAGCTAAGGATGCTGAAAAGATCACCCAGACGTTGGGGAGTATTTATTTAGTCCCTGGTGAGGAGTCAGTCTAATATGTGTTACCAGAGAAATACACTATCGAGGCTGACAGTTACGGCTTACACTGAACCAGCAAGAATGGGGGAAGAAGGGAGAATTGATGGTCCTGGGCAGCAGAAATCAAGAAAAAGTGAGGGTTAATTCCAAAGGAAGTCAGTCAGTGGTGCCCATTATACCATCCCAAGGGATCCAGGAAGCCTGACTCACATTCGATGAAATGTCACTCACCATGAGTCTGTTTCAAGGTAGCAAAGCCCAACAGGAGGTGCAAGGCGTCCCTAGGACAGAGTCCAGCATGTTGCACAGTCCCAAGAAGGTAAAAACTCTGGGTTATAATAGGAAGCCTGGCCACAGTTCCCCGTGTGCTCAGTAGGGTCCAGCCCACAAGGAGAGATACTGATGAAGACTCAGCTCCTCAGCCGTGGCATCCAGGATCAGGGCTGTGATCCCAGCATGGCACAGTCAGAAACCAGGGCCGAAGGCAGCCCTAGAGGTCAGGGGTATGGTACGGGGCCTGGGAGGAAATACTCAATCAAGACTGGCCCTTGGGATCCTTTCAAAGCAAATGCATCCACACATGCTCTCACACACCCTTCGTAAATACCAAAGATTAAAAATCGCTCTCTGACTTTACTCAGGCTTGGTCTTTATCATCTTAGTTTGAGAAGAAGTGGCCACAGCTGTAGAGCTCTGGCTGTGTGTATTTCGAGGTTGGCAAAGGAGCAGTTTTTATCTCCTTTCATATATTTGGCAATATCTGGAGACATCTTCGATTCTCAAAGATTGGATAGAGGAAGTACTGACAGCCAGTGAGAAGAAGCCAGAGAGCCTGCTAAACATCCTGTGATGTGCCCGATAGTGCCCCACAGCAAAGCAGATCTTGCCCACACTATGAATCTTTCAGAAGTTGAAAAACTTGCTATAAAGATGACGCTGGCAGAGCCAGGGATTTAGCTCAGCAGTTCCTGCATCTTGCCTTGCAAGCACAAGGTCCCTGGTTCGATCCCCGATAACCACATACAACAATAACGGATGTGGTGGCTCATGCCTGTAATCCCAGCACTTGGGAGGCAGAGGCAGGAGGATATCTGAGCTCAAGGCTAGCCTTGGATACATAGCAAGTTCAGGGCCAGCCTGAACTACAAAGCAAGACGCTGTCTCAAAAGAAACAAAAAAAGATGAGGCTGGTATGGATAAGTAACGATCAAGAGAGGAAATTCCTACTATTTTTGTATTCATTCATTCATTCACTCACTCACTCACTGAGTCTTCCAACACTTTGCATATTTAACATTCCAAGGGCTATTCTGGGTACCAGAAAGACAATGATGAATAAGAAAAAGTCCTTAGGGGATGTGGTTCAGTGACAGAGCACGTGCCTAGCACACACAAGGCTCTGAGTTCAATCCTTTACTTTGGAAAAGAAAGAGGGGAAGGAAAGAGGGAGAGAGGGAAAGGAGCACAGAAGAACTAAAGATGAAGAAGTGGCCTTTCCCTCAAAAAGTTCCTAGTCTAAAAGGAAAATCTCAACTTCACAGTCTGTATTAAGATTTATTAAAAATGCCCAAAACCCAAAACAAATTACTGTTCTTTTCCTCTTTTCTAGCCTTTGAAGAATAAATTGAGACACTTCAAAAGGGAAGCTTGGTCTGAGTTTAAAATCACAGTGGGATACCTTTAAACAGATAGGGAATATTCTAACATTCCCACTGACTACCCAGTGTGCTCTGGGAAGAACATGTCAAGAAAAGGGTGTGAGTGGGAAAGGGGACAGATGTGGCCAGCTGTGTGAAGAAGTGTCCTGAGTAGTCTTCACACTTCAGTCACCAGCCAGGAAGTGCCACTTTTTGAAGTGCAGCTGAGGAGTATCTGGCAGGAGAGTACTGTTGTGGACATCCAGTCTGAAATACATTAAAATCTAATGAGGTTTGAGATTGGAGACAAAGGCGAGTCTTGGATGGAAACACAATTAACAAGCCCAGCACAAGGTAAACATTGGTAACTAGGTAGTAGGATCACTGTTAGGACCTTCCCTTGTGTTTGAAAATTGTCGCAATAAGATGTTAAACAAAATCATCTTAACTCCCTTCTCCCTACTGAACAAAGAAAATATCAAGATTTAATTCTACGTGTATAAGTAGAGGATAAAAACGTATCTGGCCAAGCTTAGTTCCCTCTTGCTGCCAGAGTACAACTGCAGAAAGCCTTGTCAAGGGTCATTGACATCACCTGTGAGCTTGTCAGCATGGTGGCTTCGAGAAGCTAAAACATTCTCAAAGTGTGCCTTCTCCAGGAGATTCACTCGCGGGTTAAAATTTGAGAAGCGTTGAGGTAATAAAAGGATCAATGGCTCTGCAGAACCATGTTCTGCTTTTCATTCATTTGTAATTTCTAGAGAAATACATTGATTGGGTGTTTGTTTGTTTATTTATGTTCTGAGCACTGTTTTAAGTAGTAGGAAACTGGGTATGGTGGCACACACCTGGAACCCTAGCACTCATGGGGCTGAGGCAGGAAGAGCACAAGATTGAATCCAGCCTGGCCAATTTAGCAAGACCCTGTCTCAAGATTAAAAAAAAAAAAAGTTGTAATAAAAATTAAAAGATCTGGGAGACACCTAAGTGCAAAAACCTTTGTTCAATTCCTATACTGAGAAAAAAGAGTTCTGTATGAACTTTGCTTTGATGTGACAATATACCTGAGATAAACAACTTAAAAAGAGAAAAAATCATTTTGACTTATGATCAGAAGTTTCAGGCCATGGTTGGCTGGCTTCATCGCCTTGAGGCCTGTGGTGAACAGAACATCACAACAGCAGGTGGAGAAGCTGCCCAAGGCACAGAAGCCAGGAAGCAGGGAGTAGAGGAGAGGAAGAGATGAGCTCTCAGCGACCTCCTCCCCATGTCCTTCGAGGACATGCTCCCAGTGACCTACTTCTCCTTCAAACTAACATGCTGTCACCTATCAGTTCCACCATCCCCCAGGGCCCCCAGCTGGGAATGATGCTTTCAAAATATGAGCTTTCAGGGGACATTCCAAACATCAACTATAAGTGTTAGCTTATAATTTGAAAAATCTGTTCCTTGGGTTCTTTTTTGTTGCTAATCTCTCAACTTGAAAAAAAAAAAGACAAGATAACTGATAATTATTTCAGTATCTAAGAGCTCAGAAAGCCCTCCAGTTTAGGACCCTCCAAACTTTGTCCCAGCCATCTTCTGTTTATTAGTTGATACATCAAAGAAGAATCCCACCTGCCAAGGATGCCAAGACTGCAGTAGTTAACATTTGATAGGGAGGTAGCATATCTAGTTAATAGGCCAAGGAGTATCTACCTATCTCTCCATCAAGTATTCCCCACATTTCCTCATACACAAAAGAGTAGCAACACTGAAAACAGATAACCATACTCCACGCCTTACCAGCTTCAAACTGCTGAAAAGAAAATCACAAGTTCTCCTTTTACCTTCAAGTGAGTTTACTTTCTCAGATCCACCCCATTCATTCTTCTCCTACACCACCTTGGACTTCTATTGTTACAGCTTGTGTCACACTGTGTTATAACAATATATTGTCTTGTCCGTATCCCTGTAGGCTGTTAAGGAACATGAGATATAACCAGATGTGATGTCCCAGGCCTATAATTCTGGTGGAAGGATGGTAAGTTTAAGGCTAACTTAGACAACTTCAAATGTTTCAAAGTATAAATAAATAAGCAAATAAATAAATAAGGCTAAGATACAGCTCATCGGTAGAACATTGCTAGATTCAGTCTTTAGTAACACACACACACACAATGACATTTCCAGTTCATCTCCTTTAACTACCTTAGCCCACAATTTTATCTATAGCCTTTGGTATAAAATGGGTCCTTAATTATTAATCAAATGAAGGAACATACTTTCCACATGTCCTGTACTGACTTGTCTAGCCCTATTTCACTGTCTTTAAATCGATGTTATTCTCAGTAAATCTTTGTAATTTTTTTAAACAAGAAAAGTTATTGGAATTAACACAGTTGATATCCAAGGGAAAATTTCTTTTCAAGAACCACAGTATTTCCAAAAATACAGATTTTTTTCAAAACTCCAGGAATTCATGACTTCTGTGACAGCTGAAATAAATACACTGCCTTAGTCATCACTCTCCTCTTAAACCAGTTTGAGGAAACATGTTTTGCTTTTTGTTTTAAAGAGGAACAGATTGCTCAGGGCTTGGGAGAGCCAGACACGAATCAGAGAGCCCTTCCTCTTTCATTTCACACGTCCTTGCTCTCTGCTCAGTTATTTACTGACCTCAAATGAAATCCGCTTCTTTCTCTTCTCCAGATGGCCTTGTGTGAAGGGAATCGTGAGCACTTCTCAGCAGCCAACCTCAGGAGGCTGGCGCACAAGGAGTGTAGTGAGGGCTGCTCACCTTGACAATGGACGCCCTGAACCTGGACCGTTGGAACTTACACTGGGAGAGAGAATTAGGGTTGAAAATTAGCTCTGTAGCAGTTTGGACCAACTCAGCAACTTGTGAAACTACCCTATTCATGAGACAAAGGAGGAGTAAGCAGCTGCTCTCAGGTCCAGGATTCCTCCTGGCATGTTCTAACTCCGAATCAGTATGGTTGCTTGGATTTTTGTTTTATTTTTAATTTGGAGATGCACGGGAAACCAAACTTTACTGCATGCTTTTTGAGTGCCAGGAATAGTGCAAAATGTTGTTATGTGCTTTATTTTTATCTTCATTTCACCAACATACAGACACATGCACATGCACACACACACACACATATACACACACTGAAGCTCAGAGAACAAGCAACATAGCCCCTGAATTAATAAGTAATAGAGCCTAGATCCAAATCCAAGCATAATAGATTAGAAACATAGTATGTTTTCTTTTGCACCTGGGAATTTACACCAAGAAATAATCCTGGGACTATGGCCAGACTTTTGAAGCAGCTTCAAATTAAGAAGGGTTCTACACACCTTATAACATCTCTAGAACAGTTCTATAGGAAACTATCAACCGATCCAAACACACTATTACTTAGAAATGTAGTCACACAGTAAGACTTTTCTGGCAGTGTTTGGACAAAGGTTCCCTGTTTTCTCAAATAGTCCAGCTTCCCTTAAAAATTGAAAATGATCTTGGCATCCAGGAGCCTTTGTACATGTGTTCTCCAGATTAGAACATCTTTCTGGGACTCCCCCTGTGACTATAAACTGTAAACTTGTATCCTTTGATTCTCAGGCTCTCTAGGCCCTCTGCAGCACCTCCAGGTATTTAGAACTTCCCCTTGCTTTGTGTACCTGTATTCTATAGTTTCTACCCAGTATAATGGGGTAATGATTTGTTTATCTTTCCCTATTACAGTGAGAGCTCCTAGAGGGTAAAGAGGGCAGAGAGAATATGATTCATTTTTATGTTGCTTGTTCCCAGGTCTGCCACTCATGGCCAATCATTAAAAGTTTGTCGAATTGATCTAACAGAGAATACAGATGTAAAAGCAATTAGCTGTGATATGATTGCATAAAAGCTGCCATGTAAATAGGTTCAAGATAGTGTATGAGTGTATAAAAGCACCCATTTGATGCATTTAGAAAGTGAGCTCTTCAAAAAGTTATATAGTGAAACAGTAGGTGAGTCAGACTTTAAGGATGAATAAAACATTTCCAGGAGGAGAAGCAATGAGAGAAAAGGCAGTTCCAAAATGGACAAGGCTGAGTGTAGTCCAGAAAATAGGAAAAGATAGCAAGATGCTAAGAAGAAGAAACATGGATTTATCCCTGGAACTTTTGAGGGAAAGAATCAAACAAGCAAAGGTCCAAAGAATTGAGAATTTTCACCAGCAATTTCAAAAGGCACCTACTTATTTCTTTACATTTTGTTCTTAGTATTTCATCTAAAGTATGACGGTAGCCCAGAGGTTGAGTCTGGTAGCCACTGTCCTAGACTTACTCCCAGTGTCACTGGCACAACTGAAACGGGAAGTATGAGGTTGGATGAGCCATTAGGACAAAGATCTTCAGTACTGGAAAAGCATTTTTTAGAAGACAGAGGCAGATCTCCTTTTACTAAGGTGAGACACAAAGTACCTCCTATAGTGTTTGCATGTCAGTGTGTCCCTGAACTAGTTCTTTTAGGAGGTCCCTCAGCCATGCGCCAGGGTGAAATTGGCATCAAAATAGTCAGACTCCCCTCCTGCCATCTAAGGATTCCTGGAGCAGTGGTTCTTAACTGCATCCATAATAGGATCATTCAGTAAACATATTAAGATCAGCAAGGGAGTTTTCAAAGACCCTGGTGTCTGAGCCACTTCACAGACTGAGCCATGCAGATGCCCTATAGATGGTCCCATACTTCACCATGTTTTTTTTTCTTTTTCTTTTTTTTTTCTTTTTTTTTTTTTTTTTTTTTAGGTTTTTTGAGACAGGGTCTCGACTTGTGGTTCAGGCTGGCCCTCAGCTCAGCCTCAAACTCACATCACAATCCTCCTGCCTCAGCCTCCCGAGTGCTGGGATTACAGGCGTGAGCCACCACGCCCGGCACTGTGGTATGTGGTACTGGTTGCTGCTGGGTGTGGGTCTCCACACCCAGTATTGTTATGT